>JBBPBT010000629.1:1144315-1166153 GCA_037974875.1 Cicer bijugum | reverse complement strand
TTGACAAATATATTTACAAATCATCCGCCAAAACAATTATCTCTTTATTAGCTAAAAATAATAAAAACATATGAAGAGTTTAGTAGAAGTAAACTAAAATTATTTTATAAAATAAAAATATAAAATTAATTACCATTTTTATACTGCCACATAATTATATTATATAACTTAGTTTTAATTGTTTTTTTTTAAAGAAGAGTCAAGAAAAAAAAAACTAAATTTAACGGAAATAACCACTACTAATACTCCTTTTAAAATAAAATATAAATAAAACAATAATAAAAATGTTATATATTCTAATTAAAAATTTGAATTATTTTTCCTTGAATTTGAATAAGTAGAAATGAATCCTTGTCGTCTCTCCCACGTGTTTCTGTTATGCTAAATACAAACTCCTCTTTGCTTACAAAAAGCTAAACAGCTCCTCTTCGCATTCCAATGGCAATCACTCGACAACACAACCGATCGATTCGTTTCGTCTCTTCCTCCTTGTCTCCGTCATGCCCTATCTTCACGGTGCTTCTACTTCCCTAACGTCCACTGATTCCCCCGCCTTCTGATGATAATTGCCGCCGATAAACCACACAAATCTGTCTAGGTTTTTATTTTTTTTGCCTTTTTTTTTTCGCGTGTTTAATAACTTATTGTTTTAAATTTCAATATATATTTTCCTTTCTTCAACTTTGCATGTGAAATACTTAAATTGTTCTCAGAATTCTAGTGTGTTAGTTTAGTAGTAGTATGCGTTTTTTTTTTTTTTTTGCAATTATAGATCCATTAATGTCTTGATTATGTTTGTAACTGTGTTTGCCTCTGTGCGGTGGTGCAATTACAACTTACTAATAACTGATTTATAGATATGGCTTGTGAGAGTTCATATTATTATTGTGAATGAATTAGGTTTACATGCGTAAGTCTTTCTGTGTGGAACATGTAAGTAGCATTGAATGGATAGATGAGTTTTCATCACATACATATCTGCCTGATATCACCAAGGGCATTGGCTTTATGATCCTTTTATCTCCTTTTTTATTTCTTTCTGAATTAGGGCCATACATTATTTGTATTGTGGATTTAAACTTTAAAGATATGCACTGTTAAGTAAACCGGTTTTACCAGTTTGCATGTCTGTGTAAAACTAATTTACAATTATATGCGTTAAACTCTTTATATTGTTTTAAATTTTCTATTATGTTGTGTTAGGTATTTATGTTTTGTCAACTCTCTATTTATTTACAAATTTTTACATATGCTTTATAAAATTGTAGTACATACGGACAAGTAAAGTGTAATATGGTGAAGTTCAGAGTTTTAAGCTGGCTTTTAGAAGAGCTTAGTTGGACTTATCATGGGCTTGTTTGAATTAATTTATCTGAGCTTATCTACTGACATAAGCACTTGTGAGGGTGTTTGAGACAACTTATATATACAACTTATGATATGACCATAAGCTGTTTTCGGCGTATTTTGATAAAGTTTTCGCTATATAAAAACAGTTTGTTGCAAGATATTCTTTTGTTTTTTTATGTATGAAAATTTGTTCTTACTTAGCAATTTTTGAAGTTTTTCTTTCTTTTTTTTGTACCAATTGTTATTTTTTCTCATATACTTCAGGCTCACTTTTTGTTATAATGGTATAATAATGTACAAATTGGATCAGTAATGTATGGCAAGCTATTGTCTACTATATGTTTGCAATTGTTCATCCTTTGCTTTGCAAAACATAATTGGCTACTACTATTAGGAGAAAGATATTTCTATTACAAATATTGCTGAAAAGTGAAAAGTTAATATGAACACACTCAAACATAAACATTAGGACTTCAAAAATTAAAAAAAAATGTAGTGTCTACTTTGTCATTTTCCTACCAACTGCCAAGCATATTTGTTTGTTAGACAATTTCACAACTAATTTAGCTACCATGATTTATCAAGCTATTGTAAACTTGCATTTCTATAATTTTAATATTTAGTCATTTTCTATTCATTTATAAAGAATTATGACATCTCTCCCCTTCATTTGTATCCAGAAAAGATGCATGATGAACTGGAGTTTTTCTTCAGCTTGGCTATGCAGCTGCAATAATAACATGAATCTTTCATTCACATGTCTTGCTTTTATCATCTATTAAAGGTATGGGATTTTCTAAAACTGTCTCGTAAAAGAGAAACGAAGACTGATGACCCGTTTTCAAATGTAATCATAATCTCACTAGGTAGTTGGAGAATTACGTTAGCTGAAAGAACAACTTTGAAAGATGTCATTTGGTTATAACACAAGTATAAGGAATCTTGTATAGCTAGAACGATGATAGATGCCTTTGGTCACCTGATAAGCTTTGTGCCGACATAACCAAGGTAGTCAAAGTCTCAAGTCAACTCAATTCTACAATTCTATGAGAGAAAAATGAGTTAACTCAATTTCAAACTTGCTTCATGGTAGAATCATCCTAAAGTGATTTTCTTACCATTATTTTTTTATAAAATATAAATACTAATTGTATGATGCGAACTCAAACTCTTACAAGTTTACTAGTTCACTCTATGGATGCTCTCCAAGTTTATATTGATTATCAAGTTTGAAACTTTTGATAGACACCTATATGGTTCTCTCTCATATAGTATACTATGTCTTTGCCATTAATGAGTTCATTACTTGTAGGATTAGTTTCTTGTCTTCGAATATCTCTTAAGATTAGTTTTCCTATTTATGTTCTTTTTTCAAGATTTGATTCCCTAAGGGTCTATTTGAGAGTTTAGAAGAAGAGGAGGGGTGGGGAGGACTTTGAAAAAAGGAAGGAGGAAATGGAAGGAAGGGAGGACTTTAAAGAGTTTATTTTTCTTAATAATACAAAATCCCCCAGTTTGGGAAAACTCAAAAAATGTATTGGAGGAGGACTTTGGAGGGTTATAGAGGGCTTCGATAAATTTTTCAAATTCTATGTTTTTATAATCTTAATCATTCTCTACAAAATAACTCTAAAAAAGGTGGAAGATTTCTGTCTATTTTCCTCCCCTTCTATCCCCTCCAAACTCCCGAACAAAGCCTAAGTAATTAGGATTCGGAGTCTTGTATGAATATAAATAAGAGTTAATGTTTAGTCTTTTTGTATCAAATCATAATCATCATTTTAAACCATATTTATAATACAAAGTCTTTAATTTTTTTTTTTATTCTGATTCTGTTTTTATCTAAAAGTAAAACCCTATAAGTTCCACATAGTATCAAAGTAGCAACCATCCTCTGTGACTTGCAACTTCGCTGTTATGCTACCAAGTTCCCAAATGCATGGGACTCTATTATAATAGTCGTATTCAGAATCCTTTTTTGGCCTTATCCTTTGCTTTTCATCAAATTAAGTTTTTGGTGTTAGTCAGAGTGTGAAGTCCATGTGTCGCCTTTGTACTGCTTGTTAACCATGCTGCTAGTCAAGTTTGGTTCTTCGTTGGCCTTTCCTTATTTTATCAAGTCCACTTTCATCTCGTGGGTCTAATTTGAATTTGGTTTTGCCACTGTTGGCAACTGCAGCAGCATCTCTACACCAGCTCCTCGAATCTACCCTTGTTTCTCTGAAATGACCTATGGTTTGATGTGTTTCTTTGAAAATGTTGGTTTTGTCTCAGTTGTGGTTTGGCACTGGTTTTTTCTCGGTTGAGGTTTGACATTGGTTTCATCCTGGTGGTTTTTTCTTAATTGTACTTTGACACATATTTGTTTCAATTGTGGTTTATTCCCAACTTCTATCCCAATTGCAATTTGGGTTTGATTCTTTTTCCGGATGCAATTATATCATTTGGTTATTTTTTCTCTTTTGTAAAGTATGTAACAAGCTTAGGAAACTTGAGTCGAAGTGTTAAAAGATAGAAATATATCTTACAATATGTTGATAATATCTTTTAGTATCTTGGATTATCTCGTAAGATAAAGTTTCTTGCATTAGAGGAGTAGGACCTTTGAATATCTCTTAAGAGTAGTTTCCTTATTATTTTTTTTTTGTCATTGATTTGTTCTTATATTATAATATGTAAATGTTGGGCCTGTCTTGGGATTTTTTTTTTTGTCAACTCAAAAATGAAAGTATGAAACTAAATAAATCAATGTGTAGACTAATCCAAAATTAAGACGAGAATAATTGTTACGCCTGATGTATGACTTTTGGAGAGCTAAGGGGTTGTGTACTCAACTTCTGCCTCTAACAACTAATAACTAATATTTGCCATTAAAAGAATAGAAACTTAATTAACTAAAGAATAGCAGTTACAAATGTATAAATGTATAATCATCACCCAACTGGTTCTAATGACCAAAATATTTAACATGACACCCCCCTCAAATTGATGCTGGCTAGTCTACAATCATCAATATGCCAACTAGGAAATTGTGGATTTGATGTACCATGTATTTGGTGAAGATGTGCCAAGAATGCAGATTTGACTATCATGACTTTTGCTCTGGATGCCAAGAGGACCACTTTCGGTTTCATATTAAGTGCCATTTAATGTTATGCACACTTCTTAAGGAAAGTATTCCATGTACTAATTAAAATGAGCTTTATTGACTTATATGCTCTCATTAGTAAAGTTAGTGGAGTAGTTAGGTAAGTTGACGTACAACAATAAGAGTA
Source organism: Cicer bijugum (assembly GCA_037974875.1). NCBI lineage: Eukaryota > Viridiplantae > Streptophyta > Magnoliopsida > Fabales > Fabaceae > Cicer > Cicer bijugum. The sequence goes on along the minus strand of JBBPBT010000629.1, from coordinate 1,161,528 downwards.
TCTGTGGAGAAGCAAATATTTCAAACACGATGCTTAATATGAGACAGAGAGACTACTATGCAAACAATTCATGCCCTTGCTGCATCCCTCTCTTGGTCATTACATCCAATGGATGTAAAATTTGCGTTCCTCCATGGTGACCTCAAGAGTAGCAAAAACACTGATACCAGAAAACTTTGGCCAAATACTTGTTCTCCAGCCAAAGATTTGTCATATAAATAGTGTTTAATTACAATCTGACAAACTGGTTTTGGCCCAATAAATTAGCTAATTGCCATATATACACATTTATCCTAATTAAGAAGAAATAACAATTAAACCTACAACTGAGGTATCCTAATTAAGAAGTGAATATAAATTACTACCTCTGTCTCTAAATATATGACCCGCCTGAGAAAAGCAGTAACATATAAATTACTACCTCCGTCTCTAAATATATGGTCCCCTTTGAATGATTTCTTTACTAACATTTAATTTACATTATTTTCTGCAACCAACAATAAATACTATGGTGGGAACAATAACTAATTCTCTCTTAAAGGGTAAACTTGTAAAAATAGTGTCAATTGCTAACAAATTTAATACTATTATGGTATTACCAACTTTCTTAATTCTGGTGATTTAGTGAATGAGGTCGTATATTTAGAGATGACGGTCGTACAAAGGTATATGAATGTCGATGCTTGAAGATATAGCTCATATAGAGAATTGTCAAATAGCTGATTTGGGCTTGTGACCGCAATTGGGTATCAACTTGTTCAAACTATTTTGAAAATTATTACTGATTCTGTTGAGTTTCAAGAGGCTTGCTTGTCTTGTATTCTTTCCTTTCTTGATAATATATTTGTTATGAAAAAGAGATTTGTTAAATTTTAGGGCCTGATTGATTTGTGCATTTTTTTTTTTTGCTTTCATTTCCTATTTTCAGTTTTATTTCCAAAACTACCACCATCACACAATGTTTTAGCTTTGTTTCTTGTTTTCAGTATTTTGTAATATATAGTCATTTTCTATTAATTGATAAAGAATTATGATATGACATCTCTCCCCTTTAAAGGAAACAGTGAACAATTTTCACTTTTATTTACAATTTTGTTTTCACCATTTCCTGTACTATACAAATATTTGAAACTTGGAAACAAAGTATAAAAGGTGTCTGTTTTGCAAATAAAAGCAATAACAGAAAATGAAATAATTTTTTTGAAACCAAATAGACGCTGCAATGTTTTAGATTTACCCAAATCTGCCTTTATTCCCCAAGTTCTGCTTTCTATCATTTAATTTTCTTGCCACATGGTTTTTAGCAAACAGAACAGTTGAGATTGTAGGCAGGAGATGAGGGCCAGTGAACTGGTTTGGTAAAAATCCGCGTTCAAGATGAAGCAGAAGGCTGATGGGAGTTTTGTCAGGTACCGAAGCAAAACCCATCTCTTACTAGTATAAAATTTAATATCATACAAAATCAATGTAGAGATGGCTGAGTTCAGTTTGACCCATGGTCAGACTTTACTGCTTTTCCATGCCCGCTTGTTGGTGGTTTGTTTTACTAAATATACTCTCATTAGATACCTCCTGCCAATTAATCATGCAATCAGAAGTTTTTGCACGATTATAGCTGTTGCTCTTGAACGTTGAAGTAGTATACTTTAATACAAAATTTAAAATCATTCTATAAACATCAATGTCCTTTTCATGCATGTAATGTTGATAGCTTAATGTAACTAGGAATAACTTGTGTTTAAAGCACTTGCAGCCCTAAACTTACCAAGTTTTAAAGATAGACAGTAATCATTTGAATATTCACGTCACCTATGAAAATATTTGAATTGAAAAATCAATAACCTATTTCTGCTCTGTACATGAGATGTCTAGTACTTGTACAGGCAGAAATTTTTGTACTTTAGGATTGTGGTTTGACAATTTATTGGTGACACAGATTGACTCATAACAATTTGGGTTTTACTCATATTATAAGTTTCCTTTTGTAAGATCTTTTTATTTTGCTTTCACCCACACGAACTTTGCTTTTTCTGTTGAATTTCATATGTATAGTAATCCCAGGTTGACCCATGAGAGTATAGGCCTAGATTGCACAGCTGATGCATCTACAAGAGCAACTTTATCATTATTATTGGCAATTTCATACTTATTTTATGTATAAATATTGTGGAAAAAAATAAGGGCTATAACATGTCTTACCACTGTCTCTTCTGTTGTATTGTTTATACTGTGATTGTTTTAACCATCTGATGTGATACTGCTGATTGCATCGCTTTTCAGAAGGTAAAAGTTTTCATTTACTGGCCTATACTGTTGCCCTTGTGGCACTTCTGCTGGGTTTTGGTGAGATCATGGGGCTTGTCCCACTTGATATAGGGTTTAGGGAAAATAGGAAAAATTAGACACGTAACCTTTGATGTTAAATGCTTGTAAAGTGTTGTAACTTTGGTTGGGCATAAGTAAGCGCTATCAGCCATAGCCATTTCCCCCAAACTATTTTAGTTTGTATCTCAATTTTTTGAATACGGTTGCAATTCATTTAATTCTTATAGTCATACTGTCAGTGTTGTCACCAATCAGCTGAATTCTCTGCCAAATGGAATGAGGATTCCCTGAAAGACTCATGAATGATTTTTTCTACACAACTATTGGCTGTGTACGAATCTGTAGGAACGGTATGAATAAAAAAATTGTGTCTTCTTGAGCTTTGGGAGACTGGGCCTATATACATGGCAACTTTTCCTTGTCTGTTTGTGATGTCAGCTGTGTTATGCATGTTTGTAATGATTTAACTATGTGGTCAGAATATCAGATTATTTAACTATGTTAATACTTTTTTGGGTGTGCTTCTGAAGATGACGTTTTTCCTATCCCCAGTAGATTACTTTCTGTTTCTGCTGCCTGTGTGTTTTGTATTTGCAGAGAGGAGGCCTCTATGTTGAGTCTTTGTTCCTTTTTTTTTTATGTTGTTGTTGCACTATACATTTGGCTGATAGATACAATATTATTGAAAGTGATCCAGGAATAGCAGTTCCCTCATTATTGTTGGCAATTCTTCTGTATAGTTTATTGTAAAGAATCATAAGTCATGCTTATCACTTGAGAGAAATAGAATAATTACTGTGACTGTATGAGCGCCACAGTTTCCATTCCGTCGCCAATTACATCTTACAGGCACAGGTAGTGGTGTTCCAAATTCCATCTAATTGGTCATAAGAGATGCAGAAATTATATAAAACAACACCAATCACAAATCTGGATATCTTTATTGCATAAAATTTACAGCGGTAGTCATTATGTCTGATCCTTAACAGCAACTGTAAGCTTCTTGATAGACAATTTCACACCCTATTATGTTGATTTGGAAAATGTGGTTGTTGAACTGCATGGTCCCACAGATAGCAGCATGATGATATGTTTGAACTGGTTCATGACAGCTTGTCAGAAATGAAAGCATAGGGGATTATCAAACAGTTCTTGCTAATGCAGCTGTAATCTGGTACAGAATTTAGGTGTTCAGTTTCTGAATAAATTAGAAAGAAAAGGTGTAGACTGGAGCTATATGCTGTACATTATCAGTTTGAGGGAATACCCTAATTTCACGGCTTTGGTTGCTGGTTCACTGTATTGAGGCTGTGGCTGGCTTAGCTGGAGACTGATAGGTGCATGTAAATCATATCCATTTCTGATTGTGCATGAAAGATCAGATGCTACATTTTCTTCATTTGTACTCCTTGCTTCATAAACCTAAGATCCAAATCTTCTGTTTAGATTAAGAATAAGTAAATTGAAGCCTTTTAGCTTCTAGAGAAATAGTAGTATTTGGCCTAATGGAGAGTAAGTTCTACTTTATATGGTTGTGTCTGTGTGTGTTCAGTATTGTTCATTATGCATGCCTAACTTTGTTCAGGATGTGCATGTATTTATGAGAAAATGATTAACATATTCTTAAATTATTGTCCGTTATTCTTTTTTATCATTTACCTTTTTCAGCAGCTCTGCATTTTCTTTTTGGATGATTTCCATCTTTTTATGGAGTTCTGCATTTTCTTGATGGGCGAGATTTCCCTACAATGACATTAATCGAAATTGGTAGGAAATTTCTGGGAAAGCGTAGTTAAATACAACAAGAAAACCAGACTCCCAATACCTTTTGGTGTAGTTCTTTAATCTCGTAAGTCAAAATATGATCCTGCAGGGAAATAAAGGACAATGTAACAGTCATAAATTTACTGTAAAAAAATACTTAATATGGAATGGATGAGATATGAATCCCTTCATACCTTTTTCATTCGAACACCCTTTAGACTCATATCCAGTTGGTTTTCCAGATTTTGTAGTTCTTTAATACCCAAGCCAGAAAGTCCTTCACCCATCAATTGCCTGCTTTGATAAAAAAGAAAGTGAATACATTTTTTCATCTGAAATAGGTTTACTTATAAAAGAAAAATCGTAAATTTGGTAAAGGCGAATAACAAAATTCTCCTTTTTATCCCCCTCCCCCCAAATAATATATGCTTTTACCAATTAGGTTCTATACTTCTATTTCTATTATGCAACTGCTAGGTACTCATTTATTTATTTTACCTGTGGCTTTCTTGCAAGTACTGCAGTTGTTGTCTCAGGCTTGCTGCTTCTGTCTGCCAAAACTAGGAAGTAGAAATACAGATATCAAATCTGTCTTACAGTTATTATCAAAGGGAATTGTTTAAAGACCAACAACATTCTCCTGGTTACATTGCTGTTCTATTTTTACATTAGCATATATGATACTATTAATGATTAGCCCATGTGTTGGATGGCAAGATGGGGTTACTGTTTATGTGGAATCTGATATGTCTTCATTCTGGTCTATTCTGTTTCGTATTTTGAATCTTTCAATGTGAGATGTTCATCCCCAAAAAAAAAAAAAACACTGCATTTTACCGGAACACTGAAATCTATTATCGGAAGCCAGCTTCCAATTGCGATACTTGTTAAGAGCTAATTTCTCAACATATAAGCCAATCAAAAGGAGGTCCATGAATGTTCGTACGGTTGTTCATTCTTCCCGTGTTTGATCACATGCTCTCAAATGCGTTATCGGAAACTAGGATCTAACAAAGTATTTTATGTAATTATTTACTATCAAAAATTAGGATTCAGTAGTGTAATTTACAATATCAAAATCTAAGATCCATTCGAATGAACAATCACCTTAATGAAATAAAACAACTGTACATAATAATCATAGTGGTTTTATATAAAAAAACCTGAAAACAACTTTCCCCACTCTTAAAACATAAACATGAGTTTGAAAACCCCTAAGTTTTGTACCATTTAGAAGTACCATCATTCTAGATAATTTTTACCCTCCCAAAGTATACTTTTGCAAACGTGAGGATTTTTTTCTAATAATTTTCGTAAAGCTTTCATTTAGAGTGATATAACTTCATTAAGCTTTCATATACTAAGAAAGTATATTTAGAGGAGCATTGATATTATCTGCTGAAATAAAGCTGATTTATTTTTGAGGATATAACACTGGTACTCTATTGCCATTATCATTTTTATATTATAATTTGTAAGAGGTTTTTTTTTCATTGTAAACGTTTAACTAATGTAAAAGTAACAGTTGAAAAACCAGATACGAAAAAAAAAAATTATAACAGCAATGATAATTGTAGATAAATATATATTTCTCTAATTCATACATAACAATTTTCTTACAATTGAAAATGAACCATAAATAACTATTATTAGTTCATGTAAATTTAAACATTATAATGAAACAGTTCTGCATAAACAGATTAAACCGTGAGTGAATGAATAGAGCAGTGGATGGCTTTGTTTCGGAATATTAAAAAGCTTAAACCCGAGTAACTGAAAAATTATGGTGTAGATCATAATCTCTTTTACACATTGAGAGAAAGAAATAGATAAGATTCAAAGATGGACTCTAATAATATGGAGCTCATAGAGTTATAATTCAAAGAAAATACTTTGATCCAAAATATTTACCACTCATTAATCACTCACTAACACAGTTAGCTATTACTTTGAATCATTAATTACAATTTTTCAAGTGTCCAAATATATATACTATAAGGTTAATTACGTTTATTTAATAATTAATGAATATAACAAGATATTGCACTTTATTAATCATGCAACAAAGACAATTAACTACATTTTAAATTTCATTAACCACAATTTTTATATTTATTAACCTTCTCCAAGTTGATATCAAAATTTGTGTGTAACATTAACACACTCTATTCCAAAACAGATAATACTTCAGATAACTGAGTTAACGTTGTATAACAATTCAGAATAATCAATCCTACATTTCACACCTTTATTTATTTATTTATCTAATCAGAATGAATTAATGTTCTGCTCGTTGACTGAATTCCACAGTCTTGGAATTTTTCTTACTCTTCCATTAACCATGTTAATTATCCAAGCTAGATAGATATAATATGGAATAATATAGTATTGGCTTTTATGACTATCCAGGGTGTTTCTTTGATAAATGCATTCATCTAGGCTTATTTAAGAGTTGGAGTTTAAGAAAATCTACTTCACATTCAAATATCAATTGCTATTTAAATAAACAAAGTTGGCAAAAGGCATAAAACAGAAAGAAAAAAAACTAAACTAACTACCAAAAGTGCACAAGCTAACTAACTGCACAATAACAGACAAACTGACTAAACTTTATTACGCTTTTGTGCGAATATGAACCAACTTTTTACCAACTGAACCAACGTCGCTGATCACTCATGTAAATTTATATTTGCCATCAACAATGGTTACAAATTACATGTCCTTAAATGCATGTATGAGCATATGGACCCTTAATCAACATAAAAAAGCTCAATAACATATGCATATGCTATATTGCTAACAAAAAAGGGTAATTTATTTTATTTGGAATTTTTTTTGAAGTAAAAGAAACAAAAATTATTATTAATAACGGTGACACTAATATTATTTTACAATCGTCTTACGTGGGATTGAACTTCATCATTTGAAATTACAAAGTCAATTTTTTACTATTGAACTGACACCTCATACACATATTTACAGAATCAACATACATTAAATTGTGAAGTTTCACAAAATATCAAGAATAAAATTTTACTTACTAATTTGTTTTCAATTTACTCACAAAAGTATGAATGGCTGTAGTTAAGATATCTTTTGAAGGAAATATTTGAGCAAGAATATTGATGCAAAGTAATGGTATTATGAATGTCTAGCAAACATGATGTTGGAAAGCTCAGAAATAATTAGATGAATGTTATATCAGTAATTACCTTGACTTCGGAAGCAGGATTCATTAGGTGATGTTGTTCCTCTTTCTGTTTGTTATAGCGTTCAATAACAGATTTCATGCTGTCATAAGGTAATAAATCAGTAAAAAGCATCGCCTAATTTTTAAACATTATTTAATCGTAATATTCGCTAATATATAATAATTTTATATTTGATTTCCATCTTTTTTCTCTTTCTTCTGTCTTGTGTACTTCTTCTGATCTTGTGTTTTGTTTTTACTACTATATATATATATACTTTTGAAATTAAAAAAAAAAAAAAACTTAATTGCGGTTTTTGTCTTCTTATTTTAGTTTAATCACGAAAATAGTTCATTTATTTTATTTGTATCTAGTTTTAGTCCCTCAACTAAAATCTTAATCTAAAACTTGATAAAATGTCATTTTTTTAATGATGTAGAAGATTCTATGTAGATTAATTACATTTTTTTATTATTATTATTATTATTTCTAATTTAAAAAACACATTTTCTATTTTTAAAAATACATTTCCTATTATATTATATGATTTAATTACTGTTAGAATAAAGAACTGTGATAAACACAATCCAAGCGCAGCAAAACAGAAAGGCAGAGGAAGAAGGAATTGAGATAAAATTTTGATTATATTTCAATGATACAAAGCTGTTATTTTTTATATGAGTTACAAAATTGCTTTTGAAACAAGTTATCTATAACTATAACTAATTAACTAATTTGTAAGGCTAATAGCTGACTTGCTATCAATTTTGAGTATCAGAGGCTTCATCACTTCACACCTTAGTTCCTTCATTACTGCATCTATCCATACTGCTTGACAGGTTGCAAGTGTTCCTGCAATATATTCTGCCTCACACGATGATAGTGCAGTCACTAGTTGCTTCTTCGTACGCCATGATATGGCTGCTTCATTGAACTTAAAGACATAGCCAAATGTACTCCTTCTATCTGTGATGTCTCCACACCAATCACTATCTGAGTATCCAATGAGTTCACTTCTTTCACATTTGCTTCCATTCGGGAATAGCAGACCAAACTCCTTTGTGCCTTTTATAAACCTAAGTATCCTTTTAGCAGCTATCAATTGAGTCTTCCTTGGATCATGCATGAATTTGCTAATCACACTTACTGAGTAGCATATGTCAGGCCGACTGTTGCATAGATACCTCAGTGAGCCAACCATTTTTCTGAACAGTGTTGGATCAATTCTTTCTTCCTCATTGCACTCATCAATTTTTGAATTTGTTTCTAATGGATTTGAAATTGAATTGCAGCTATTCATTTCAAATTTCTCAAGCAGCTCACCTATATACTTTTGCTGGTGCATAACCATTCCTGTCTTTATCTTCATAAATTCCATGCCTAAGAAGAATGAAAGCTCACCTAGATCAATCATTTCGAATTCAGACTTCAGCTTATTTTTCACCTGTTCAATGATGTTTTGCTTCCAGTTATGAGCAAATCGTCCACATATAGGCAGATTATCATGGTTTCTTCTTCACTTGAATTCTGCACATATACTCCAAACTCTGCTGAACACTTTTTGAAGCCTATTTGAATAAAAAACTAATCAATCCTCTTGTTCCAAGCTCTAGGGGCCTACTTCAAGCCATACAAAGCCTTATGGAGTCTATATACCATATTTTTCTTGCCTTGTATTTCAAAACCAGGAGGCTGTAACACAAACACGACCTCTTCAAGTGGACCATTTAAAAAGGCTGATTTTACATCTAAGTGATAGAGTGACCATCTTCTCTTGCAAGCTAGAGCTACTACTAGTCTTACAGTTTCAAGCCTTGCGACTGGAGCAAACACTTCATTGTAATCAATACCATGTTTTTGTAAGAAACCTCTGGCCACCAACCTGGCCTTGTGCTTTGAAATTTTTCCATCAGGATTTATTTTCAGTTTGAAAACCTATTTCACATCAATTTCCTTTTTCTGATATGGAAGATTTACTAGCTCCCAGGTGTGATTTTTCTCAATTGATTGGAGTTCTTCCATCATAGCTTTCTTCCATACCTCTATCTTCAGTGCCTCTTTATAATTGAGAGGTTCAACATCTGCTAACAATGCAAAGTGAATGATATCACTGTCATCATTTACTGAATTGTCAGAAATCAATTCACAATCATTAAGCCTGCTTGGAGCTTGTCTAATTCTTTGAGGTCTCACAATTGCTTCCACTTCTTCTAATTCTTTTCTCTGTTGTATATTGGTTCCTCTTCCCATTTCTTCTCAGCCTCATTCACAATCACATCCCTACTGACATATACCTTTTGAGTTATAGGATTATCCAGCTTATAGGCGCCTGTAAGATGATAGCCTATCAGTATTATGATTTCACTGTTATCCTCCAGCTTGTTTCTCCTAACATCTGGTACATGTTTATAGCACAAGGAGCCAAAAACTTTGAAATGCTTCACACTAGGCTTCCTTCCACACCATGCTTCCTCTGGTACCTTCGAATTTAGCTTCTTTGTAGGACATTTATTCAAAATGTATGCAGTTGTAGTGACTGATTCTCCCCAAAACTTGTGTGGTAAGTTTTTTTGCTTGATCATACTTCTTGCCATATTTAGTAGGGTCCTGTTCCTTCTCTCAGCAAGTCCATTATGTTGAGGTGTATATGGAGTTGTCACTTCATGCGCAATGCCTTGATTGACACATAAATCTTTAAATTCTTTTGAGGTGTACTCTCCTCCACTATCAGTTCTCAAGATTTTAATGGATTTGTCACTTTCTTTTTCTATTAAGACTTTGAATTTCTTGAAAACCTCTAAAGCGTCACTCTTAACCTTGATCGTATACATCCATATCATTCTTATACATTCATCCACAAATGTGATAAAGTATTTGCTTCCCCCAATGAAGATACTTCAAAAGGACCACATATATCAGAGTAAACTATTTGTAGTGCTACACTAGCTCTTTTAGATGCTTCAGGACCAAATGAGCATCTACTTTGCTTACTTTTCAAACAAACTTCACAAATGGCTTTTCTGCCATTCAGTTTTGGCAGGCCATACACCAGTCTTTTAGCATTCAAATCACTAAGGCTTCTAAAATTTAAGTGACCATACCTCTTCTGCCATAAGTCTTCAACATCTTCACTCCCTGCTGCAAATAGGCACATCATTCTTTCACTTGAGATGTTGCATATGTATGTTCTATTCTTTGACATGTTTGATTTGAGTACCAAGTTCTTCTTTTCATCAAACAACTTCAAGGCGTCACCATTCATAGTTACTGAGAATCCCTTCTCCACCAGTTGGTCAATGCTCATGAGATTACACTTTATCTCAGGAACATACATTACATCTTCAATAATGATTCTTTTGCCACCATTACTTCTGATCACTATGTTTCCACTGCCTTCAGCCACAAGATTTCTATCGTCAGCCAGCTTGATGCTTGTTTTCTTGCTAGTATCAAAGCTTGCCAACCACTCTCTATGTGATGTCATGTGGTTTGAGCATCCAGAGTCAAGAAATCACTCTTCATTCTTAATTTTCTCATCATTGGTAGTAGCCATCATCAACACTATGTTGGAATCATCTCCATGAGCCAGATTTGCTTCTTCATCAATCTTTTGATCTTTCTTGAACCAACATTCATCAACAAAGTGCCCATGCTTCTCACAGTTGAAGCATTGTACCTTACTTTTGTCAAAATCCCTCCTCTTGTTCTGACTTCTGCCAAAACCTCCTCTTCTTGAAGATTCAGCTTTGTCTTCAATCTTATTTTTTCCATTGTTGGACCAATTTGCTTTGCTTTTCCCCTTCTTCTTGAAATCTTTTTGATTTCCCTCATTTTTGGAAGTTTGAACTTGAAATGCTTGTTGTACTGATCTTTCAGAACTTCTATCAAGCACCAGCAGCTCATGTGCTTCTAGTGAATTTTGCAGCTATTCAATTTTCATAGTTTTCACATCCTTTGCTTCTTGAATAGCTACAACTATGAAATCAAACTTTGGACTTAAAGATCTCATCACCTTTTCTACTACCATCTGATCTGTAATGTTCTCCCTACAAGGTCTCATATGGTTGACAATTGCTGTTAATTTTGAGAAGTAATCACTTACTTTTTGATCTGCTTCCATCTGCATCATCTCATATTTTCTTCTATAGGATTGTAGCTTCACTTGCTTCACCTTTTCTCCACCAGTGTGATAGTTTTCTAAGATGTCCCATGCTTCTTTGGATCTTGTTGTGTTAGAAATCTTCTCAAAATGCTGATTGTCAACATTCTGTTGAATGTAGAACAAAACTTTGCAGTCTTTCTTCTTGGCTTCCTTGAATGCAGTCCTCTGTGCATCAGTTGGATTCCCCACCAAATCTTCATAGCCATCATGCACAATTTCACTTACTTCTTGTGCTCCAAATAAAGATTTCATCAAGGCACTCCATCGAACCCGGTTCTTGCCATCAAGAACCAGAATATTTGATCCAAAACCATTGTTATTCATCTTGCCTATCCACAATTTTATCACTCAGTGTTTCCCTTTATTGTTCCCCTCACTTTTCCATCGTGTTTCCCTTGATTGTTACTAGCTCTAGATGCCAATTGTTAGAATAAAGAACTGTGATAAGCACAGTCCAAGCGCAACAAAACACGAAGGCAGAGGAAGAAGGAATTGAGATAAAATTCTGATTACATTTCAATGATACAAAGTTGTTGTTTTTTATATGAGTTACAAAATTGCTTTTGAAGCAAGTTATCTATAACTATAACTAACTAACTAATTTGTAACTAACTCTGAATTAGTTTGTAACATAACATTTTATGAATTAAATTTCAACAATTACAAAAACATAAAATAAAAAATAAAAACACATTCATATTCTAATCCCTAATTCTAGAATGAAATGAAATATAATTAAGGATTAGGAGGAATAATGAAATGGAATTAAGGATTAGATTAGGAATGTGTCTTTTATTTATTTATTTATTTATTTATGTTTTTGTAATTAAATGATGTAATAAAATAAGAAATGTATATTCTATAAATTAGGAATAATAATAAATTGTATTTAATTCATATGAAATCTTCCACGTCATCTTTTTTACACTTCATCAAATTTTATATTAAAATTCTATTTGAGAACTAAAATTGCAAGACAAATAAAATAAGATGACTATTTTCGTCATTCAGCTGAAATAGAAAAACTAAAACCGCAATTAAGTAAAAAAAAATAAAATGAAGTATGCATTCTTTATTGGAAAAATATAGAAAGAGTATATATATGTAAAGCATCCACCCATGTATGAAGTAAAGGGTCAAGAAATCAAAGTATACATATTAAAAAAGACTTTATATGGCCTAAAAATGTAGAACAAGATAATTGACAATTTTCTTTTACAGAAGAATTTTGAAAAGTGTGTTAACGAATATGGTATTTATGTGTTAAAAGTCTGCAACTTCACTTATATTTTACTAATATGTCTTTGTATTGCTGATTTATTATTAACTAAAAGTGATGGAATTGAGATTGTTAAATTGGAAAAATAAAAAAGAAATAGAAATTTGAAATAACAGATTTAAGAGTGATATCCTTTAATTTCCTTATAATAGAATTTGTCACAACAAAAAATGAAATTTTTATGCATAAAAGGGTATATGCTAGTGATGTTAGATATTATAGAAATTCTTCTGTGGGAAAAATAAATCGTATAAAAACAATCAAATTTGTAACTGTAGTACCGCGGAATGATGTCAAATAAGATCGGTTATATGATAATATGAACAGCCAAAAAAATTTGAATAGAACAAGAGGAGTTAATATACTTTATTACATGAGATGAGATTATTCATATGTACTGTATGTTTGAACTAAATGTATACCATACTAGCTTCATTTCAAAAATAAAATAAAATCTTTGTGGTAAGATAAGAATGACATATATACTTTTTATTTGTTTCTTTTAATGCGTGAGACCAAAGATAGCTAGCTAGCCGGCTGAATAATTATACATATATATGTAAGCAATATATACATCAAAGATATATATATTGGCTAGGGTTTAAAGACATGAGCATTAGCAAGTCAGAAAAAAGATCATAGATCATTGGAAACATATTGGACTTAAATGCAAGGGAGAGTTTAGCATTTGGTCATGGCTCAATGGTAACATAAGAGATAAGATCAATTTTGGATTCATAGATTGATGAAAGGAAGATTTTAAATTATTTCTTATTCTATGTAAACTAACTTTTGTTGGTGTTTGTCTAATATAAACTTCTCAAAAAGATCCAACATTGGACCTAATTATTTTTAATAAAACAAAATGAATTTTATAGTCCTCTTTTATAGTTGTATATATTGACAACTAATTTTGAAATTACGAAATGAGATAAAATCCCCAACCTAATCAGTACTCCTTCAACTACCAAGTTAAATCAACCTTAAATCTCCCATATCAAATACCAAATATTAGAGTTTATTAGCAATAGAGATTGAAACATGATCCTTCTTCCTAATACCCCTTTAGAATTTCAACTCATAGCAAATTCATTCAAAATTTGAACCACATCTATCCTACACTACAAAATACTAATGAGAAAAAAAATGGCACTTTATAATGGGCAATTAAATATTAGTGGATTGCTACATTTTTTTAGGGGTGTTAAAAAAAACCAAAAACTGAACTAAATTGTCGAACCGAATCGAACTGGTTTTGAACTGAACTGGTTTAAGAACCGAATCGGTTTTCAGTTTGAAAAAACCGAACCAAACTGGTTGTTTGTTAAAAACTGAACCAAACCGATTTTTATTTCAAAAAACTTGAGCCGAATTTGTTTTTTTAGAAGTAATTAGGGGTAATTATATAATTTTGGCCTATATGAACAAAAAATTAAGTTAAACCAGTTCAGTTAGGTTCAAAATAATAAACCAGTTCACGACTTTTATAAACCGATTCGGTTCGGTTTTTTGAATTGAAAACCAGTTCGGTTCGGTTTTTTCAAACTAAAAGCCAGTTCGGTTCAATTTTCAAACAGTTCTAGTTCAGAACTGAACTTTGTCCACCCCTATATTTTTTGACATTCTCATTCTAGCATTTCCGGGATCAATGCATGCGTGGATTGCAATATAATGCAGCTCAACAATTATCCAGAAAAAAGAAAAAGAAAAAACAATCGTGCATTCTTTTATATTAAAGTATGATTTTACTAGTTTAACAATAATATTAACTACTGCTTTGAGAACTTCAAAACGAAAGGTACGAACCTGCAGTTTCGTGATTGTGTTCAGTGCAAAAAAATAGATTCCCAAACTATACCTCAATACCTTACTCTATACATATTTGTGTGTATATATATATATATATATATATATATATATATATATATATATATATATATATATATATATATATATATATATATATATATGAGGTTTTGCCACTTTAGTTAAACTACTTACATAATATATATATATATATATAGTCCTATATATATAGATATTCAAAATGTTGATGGATTCTTATAAGAATTGGTAGAATGAAACTGAAATTAGAAGATTATAATTCTCATTTTAGAAGTCATATATATCATGTATTTCCTATGAGGATGAACACCGAATTTTATTTTTTTTTGTTATATGATCGTAAACACAATCAGTACTATAGAAGATGGAAATATTAATTAATCATAACAAGTTATTGCAAGAGATTAACTCCTAATATAACGCTATTCTCGTATATTCTTCTATGGGAATAATCACAACAACGTGCACTAGTATTTTTTTATTATTATTATTATTATTTACTTTAAATAAGAGATTTATCTTCAAAAAATAGCTATGTATACCTTTCTGTAAATGAATAAATAAAAAGCTGTAATTTCAAAGACAAATAAAAATTGGGATTTCATCAGATCACTAAGTTTATAAATAGAAAAATAATTTCATAAAAAAAAGAGAGAGAAAAATGATTATTATACCTAGTGCTTGAGTAATCATAAAGCTTTCCAGTGCTGGAAAAAACAATCAATCCAACTTCAGCATCACATAAAATGGATAATTCTTTTGCTTTCTTCAACAATCCATTTCTTCTTTTTGAGAAAGTCACTTGCCTGCTTGTGGAATTATCGATCCTTCTAATTGCAATCTTTCCTCTTCCCATCTTAATAATCAAAATGTTTATTTATTAGGGTTTCTTTCACACCTGTTAGATCAGTCACCATATACTCTTGTAAGATCATTCAAACCAAGGAAAACTTATAAATAAATTGAATAATATTTATAAGGTATGTTGATCAAATTAAATCTTTTAAAAACATAAATAAAAAAGAAAAAATTAAAATAAACCAACAAATGGTGACTTACTTGAAAATTATAGGAGTGAATAGTAAGGAGAAAATGAAGTAGAAGATGAAGAAGACAAAGCCTTGTTTAGATGTTGTTAGATTCGTAGTACAGTTGTATGATGCAATTTTATTCTTTATATGGAAAGACTGAATACCTTTAAGACAAAAGTCATTTCCACAATCGTAATATAAAAAAAGGCATTACCACAATTATATAATTTTTATTTTTCCATTTATAGGACATGACCTCTATAAGAAAAAGAGAGATGATAACTGTTGTTCTCACTCATAAATCTTAAATTATATATTTTTCTAAAAAATTTAAATTATAATATAAAAAATGGGTCAACTATAATATGAGTGCAATAAATAAATACAATTAGTGTAATACTCTTTTATAGTATACAATTAATATACATTATTTATTTTGTTATGTGATATTAATTTAATAGAATAAAAATATATAATTTAATAAAATACATGATTGTGATTGAATGATAATATAAAATCATTTTGTATTGTTAATACATATATTTACATGAAATTTTTTATAACCTAAAATTTCAATTTATTTTTAAAATTATTAAATTAATTGTCAATAAAAACTTCACATATATTTTTTAATAGAATAGAAAAAAATTAAAATGCAGTAACCAACTAATATATTTAAAATTTATCTGTCTCGTATAGAAGTTTTTATTTATGATGAAAACCTAAAAGTGGTTTTCTATATAACATGGTTTTGAAATTTCTGAACTTGAACCGATTACATATATTTATAGGAAGAATGTGCGTCTTGTACTCGCTTCTGAGTTGAGATAAAATCACGAAGGGAATCGTCTAATCTCTACGATGAATAGAATAAATGGATTTGAATGGCCACGTGTACAACGCTTAGAGAAAACGTGACAACAATGCGCGTGCTTAAATGTGTATCCTACGACAACATCGAATCCAGGAATCGTGGGACATTGAAAATGGTAAATAATGTTTATTTGTACGACGAATGAGGAATTGTAACGTGTACTATCCAAAACCGAGGGCGCTTCTTTTCCTGTTTTAAGGTTTTGGCTAAAAGCGACACGACAGCTTTGCTTTTGATTATAAGGTTGACAATTGTGTCTCTTTTAAATAACACTCAACAAATATTAATAAACATGTCATAAATAAAATTGAAATAAAAAATTATACTTTCATAATTTTATTAAATTTAATTATATTTTTTATAATTAAATGTTTTATAATTATATGTGACACAATTATTAATATTTTTTCAATTAATATTGAAAAATAAGAAATTATATTTTTTTTGTTAATATTTATTAATTTTTCACATTCAAACCAAAACAATTTTTTTACTACAAATATGCCAACAACTTTTTTACTACAAATATACTTTGAGTTGTATTTGATAAAAATAATTCACATTTTAATATTTTAGAAACTAAAACTTATAAAATATTATATAAATTTAATATTATTATATCAACAAAATATTAAATTAATTAACTTTATCATCAATAGTAAAAAAATATTATATAATATTAGTTATATTAATTTAATAAATGATTTAAGATATAAATATCAACTTAACAATATGAATTAAA
>JBBPBT010000629.1:1107175-1120057 GCA_037974875.1 Cicer bijugum | reverse complement strand
TGTTTTACTCAACTTTTAGATTAAATTTGATTTAATTATAATTTTGCTCCCCTATTTACATCAATTATTGAAATTTTTCTCTCTTTTTATAATTCATCAATTTTGGTCATTCTTTTAAATATTTTAACTTAAAATTGGTGATGTGACATTTGAAATTATGCGACATAAAATTTCATGATTAGATATCTTAATTATTTAAACGCTATTAATTAAATTACAAAAATAAATAACTTTATAAATTTAAATTTTAAGAATATTTTGTTGTAATTTTATAAGTATTAATTATTCAACACTATCATATCATATATAATATCGTTTAAAATATGTCATATGAGCATATTATACTTTGAAAAATAAAAGGATGAATCAATACTGTTAAATTTTAAAATAGGGTGATAAATTTTACAAATTGGTGAAAATTGAAGATTAAAATTACAATTAAACTTTATATATAAAGTAAGTCTTAGTTGAATTTGAAATATTTTAGGTGCCATTTCCACGGTTATTAGCCCAACTTCAATTGATCAATGTCCAATTTTTTCATATTCAATAACCAACTTCCTCTCCCCCATTAACATTCCATTGCACAAATTATTGGATAATAATACACATTAGCTTAACATTAGGATCAGTGGTTTAGTTTCTACCTTAACTCATTTTGATCCTGTCTAAAGCCACCTTCAAAGTTCAAACATTCTGCTTTTGTTTTGCTAGAAACTACTCAATCTAATCTCTAGCCTCAATGCGGCTGAATCCGTAGCATTTTTTTAATCTTTGTAGTTTCATGGTTTCCCTCACTTGTTCTATATCAAGCCAATGACCACACTCGGCGTAAATCATATTCAGCAACATGTAATTAGCAGCATTATTCGGTTCTGATCTTATAAGCTCGGATGATAGTATTTCTGCAATGTCTAGTTTTCCATGAAGCTTACAAGCCGATACAAGGGAGCTCCATATTCTTGCGCTCGGTTTCATAGGCATCGCTCGCAGTATTTCCAAAGCGTCTTCAAGCTTCCCTGACCTTCCAAGAAGATCTATTAGGCATGCATAATGCTCTATAGTGATTGGAATTTCACAATCTGCATTTACTTCATCAAATACTTGTTTTCCCTCAGTGACGAGGCCAGCATGATTACAAGCAGATAAAACTGCAAGGAAAGTAACTGCATCAGGGGTCACTCCCCTCTCTTTCATTTCATAAAAAAGTTGTAAAGCTTGTTCTCCACATCCATGAAGGCCATAGGCACTGATCAAACTACTCCAAGTAACGGAATCTCTATTCGGCATTTCTAGGAATATCTTGCGAGAATTATCTAGACAACCACATTTAGCATACATATTTGTAAGTGCATTGCACACAAAGATGCTAAAATCAAGTCCAAATTTTAAGATATAGCAATGGACTCCACTACCGTGCTTTAATGAAGATAAGTTTGTGCATGCAGATATCACTGCCAATAAAGTTACATAGTTTGGTTCAGTTTCCTCAGTCCTCATCTTATTAAAAAGCTTCAAAGCTTTGACGCTTTCGCCTCTTCGAGAATAGCTCCCTATGATTGAACTCCATAGCACCACATCTCTTAAACTAGACCTTTCAAAAATTAGCTCAGCAAGGTGCAGTGATTCTCCACATTGAGAATACATGTTTATGAGAGCTGATGAAAAGCTATGGCATGAATTGAACCCGTGACGGAAGCCATACCCGTGAATCTCCTTTCCATACTTAACAAAGCCTGGCCTTTCACAAGCTGCTAAAAGTGCAATCAATGTTACTCTATTTGGCTTAACTCCCTCAACCTGCATTTCCCTAAAGCATTCCAAAGCTACATCATAATCTTGATTAGCAGTGCAACCAGAAATCGCAGCCGTCCACGAAACCTCATTTCTCACTTCCATCCCATCAAACACACTTAAAGCCATCAAAGATTCACCACACCTAAAATAGAAATCCACAAAAGCTGTTGACAGAAAAACTGAATGTTGAATTTGTATCCTCCCATCAACAACAAGAAGACCATGAATCTGTTTTCCTTTCCTCGAACCCGAACCCATTTTCCTCCCACACATGGACACCATGCTAGCTAACAATTCCGGCTTGGGAAGAAAACCAAGAAAGTACAAATTTTTCAACGTTTGATAAGCTTCTAAAAAACACCCATTTTGCAAATAAGCATTGATCATCGAGTTCCATGTAATGGAGTCTCTATGAGGCATTGTATCAAACACTTGGCGTGCCGATCGGATATCTGAAAATCTAGCATACATGGAGATGATGGAATTGGAGACAAGTGGGTCGGAATGGAAGCCTGTGATGAGAGCTAAGCAATGAAGCTGTTCACCATAGGCATGAGAGTGAGTATAGGAACATGCTTTGATGACTGATGGAAGAACACAAAGGATGGAACTGAAATGGTGACCAGTAAAATGGAGTTGTGTGAAAAATTCAAGTGCTTGGTGATAAAGAGCCTTTGAAACTAAGGTTTTGATATGGTCTGCAGGGAATTGTGTGGGGACCACAGTAGATGAGAGTCGTCTGATGAGAGTCATTGTGTTTTGTGAGTGTGTGTGTATGGTCACTTCTTTTCTGATACAACATTTTTAAGATTTATATGATATCATAGAATCATACCATTATTATAAACATTCTTATTCCCATTTTTTGATATAAATTTGAGATTTTTATATAAATATAACATCTTGTCAGAGCAATGTAATTACATAGACTCACTATTGGAGATAGGTCAAACTGTCATTTCAGTTATAGGAACAATGGAATATTTCAAGATTACAGCAGACCCCACTTAATGAACTCATCTTCAGTTCACCTCAGAGATATTTTTAATATACTACTAGTAGAACATCATGGATTACAAACGGTGATTTTTATATACTAAATATAAACAATTTTAATATATTTGATTTAATATTGAGACGAAATACACAAATTTTTATGGATCCAAATTTGTTTATATTTAACGACATAAAGAGTAAATTAATTCACTAAAAAAACAATGAAAGTTAATAGTAGTAACTTTATGCGTCCCTTATTCGAAGATTAATTCCACTCAATCACCCTAATAATAATTTGCATAAAACACAATAAGCACAAAGAAAACACCCAAATAACACTCAAACTTGTAACTAATTAACAATTAAGAGCTAGAAAGTAGTTCCACCAAAGTCTTGAAATCCTGTGCTGCTTTACCTTGTGGTCCAGCTGCATCAAGCACAGTCCTCTTCACCTTTTGAGCCTTTTCTCTCATCTTCTTCCCTTCTTCGCTCACCAAAATCTGATTCAAACTCTTCACCAATCCATTTTTAGTAAACACTCCCCCCTCAATCCTCACACCAATCTCCCAAACATCTTCCACCATTCTTCCAGTCATCCCATGATCTCCAAAAAATGGTCTGCAAATCATAGGCACCCCATTTGAAATACTCTCAAAAACAGAATTACATCCACAGTGAGTCACAAACACTCCAACAGAATCATGTCCCAAAACTTGAGCTTGAGGTGCCCAAGAAACAATTTTTCCACAATCACTAGTCCTCTCAAGAAACCCATTTGGAACAAGTCCTTTCAAATGTTCCTTAAGAGACCAAAGAAATGGAAGTCCACTTTCCTCCAATGCTTCTGCCACTGCAAGAAGTTCATTTGGTGGTGGTGTCACCACAGTTCCAAAACTAACATAAACAACTGATCTATGTTTCTGTTTGTCCAACCATGACAAACAACCAGTGTGATCACTCTCAGAAGGTGGCAAAGGTGGTAAAGGTAGTGAAAAAGTGAGAAAACCAACATAAAGCAGACACTTTAACTTTGATCTCATATCTTCAACAAACAAAGGTGGATCTAATTCCTCAAAGAAGTTCATAACCACTGCCTTAGCTTGAGGTAACACTTTACCTAACAAACAAAGTGTCTTCGAAAATAGTGGCTCATCTTCACCACCATCTGTTACATCTTGAGGCAAATCTTCAACTTTCATATTAGATAAACCAGGAAGAATATCCAAAACTCTATCTTTTTCATTGTTTTCAGCGATATTTTGGCGTATCAAATCAGTGTAGAAATGTGCAGAGAGAGAGCATGACAAAGGAGGCCAAACTGGAATCCATGGAACGTTTAGTTTTTGAGCTAAAAAGAATGAAGGAACAACAAAAGCATCAGAAATTATGCATGTGACTCTCTGTTTTGTATATGCAACTGCTAAATCTATTCCCTTTTGAAGATTTTGATGACCAGCTTGAAGAAAAAGGTTCAATTTTTCAGTTGGGTTGGAACCAAGTACATGACCCTTTGGAACACCATCATCAATACTAAAAGGTTTGATGTTATTGGGGATGTTGGGTTTTGAGAAAAGAGGTTTATTGGATTGTTGGGTTCCAATGAATGAGAAAAATGTGTTTGGTGATGCATGTGCAAGTTTGAGTACAAGGTTTAAGAGAGGAACAGGATGGCTTCCAAAGGGAAAAACATAAACTGCGACATGTTTTTTGTGATCAGATGAGATTGTCATGATTTTGGAAAGCTGAGAGTGGAGATGGTAGCTGCAATGTAAGTAATGAACAACAAAGTCGAGTATTGATTAGTTGCTTGTTGTAGTACGTATTGAGAGTTGTGACTTGTGAGCCTTAATTATACTACTTTTGCAGCTACTCTGCATTTAATTGCCAGCTATGAATGGGGACTACTTACTATTCAATAAATCAATGAATTAAAGTAGTATAGAAAATAAATAAATCTAAAAAGTTAAGTATTTGGAATGGTAGGCAACGTTAAGAATTTCGCAATTATGATTATTCACAATATTATATAAAACATTTCATTTTCACACTTTTAAAACAGGAAAAAATTGTAATACTCACGCCTCACATTTTCACATTTTCACATTTTCCTCTACCTCATTGTCACGCATGTATGGTAGGTACTACTGGTGACCGGAGAAGTACCGTTATACTTACCTGTTATGATAATTTACATATATAGTTGCATGTGTAACTTCTCCAACCCCTCACTCTCTATCATCGTTTACCACTCACGCCTTCACATAATAATCCACGCACCACTCATTCAATATTTAACATCAAATTTTGAAAAATGTTTTATGTAAGAAACAAAATTAGAGTAAGTGACTAGATATATTAATTATACGATCGAAACAAAAATAAATAAAATAAATAAAATATCAGTTAATTTGTATAAGATGTCTAAATTTTCCTTGAAGAATCATTTCTCATTAACTGCGGTTTCTTGTCACGTGGAATTCTAACTCCCACACACTGCTTTGGCTTGTTACTAGTTAGCTAGTAGATACATATGCAAAGAAAAAACAAAACTATAATCAAAGGATGAGATCCTAACACGAGTCATCATGTTAATTACAATAAAAGTGTTTTCATTTTTTGTATTAAAAAACATTTTTAAAAATTTTATTAGATTGATCTTACTTTTAGAAGTGAAATTGTTTTTAAGAATCACTTTTAAATAGAAAATCATTTGCCTAGTAATTTTGGATCACCCACTAGTGTATTTTTCAGTTTAATTTTAGAGAAAATATTGTTATATATAGTTTATTCAAAATTAAAAATATTTTTTTAGGCTTAATTGCAGTTTTAGTCCTTATATTTAAGCTTAATCGCGAAAATAGTCCCCCATTTTATTTCTCCTCAGTTTTGGTCTCTCAAATATAATTTTAGTCCAAAATTTAATGAAATTTCATTATTTATTTTATTTTGTATTTATTTAAGTCGTATCATGCCTCAATATCTCATTTGCAACAATTGTATTTGAAATCTATTATCATAACATAAATGTTGTAATACAACTTTAAAAATTAATTTTTTTTCAAATTTTGAACTAAAATTTTGTTTGAGAAACCAAAACTAAAGAGAAATAAAATAAGAAGACTACTTTTACGGTTCAGTTAAAATAGGAAAATCAAAACTGCAATTAAACTTTTTATTTATTTCATCTAACAAAAATGAGAGAGGAAAATGAAAAAGATAACCATCAAAAGAATTATTATTCTTTATTTTAAAGAATAAGAAGAAATCATTCATGATGATAGAAAAAATAATCTAGTTTATAAGAGTAGAAATTGGCTGAAACCCATGTCAAAAGGAATGGGCTCCAAAACCACGTGAAGACTTTCTCGTTTAAAAAAAGGAATACTATAAGGAAGTAGACAAAAATCTATTCCATTAAAGTAGAAAAATTGGATTTTGTACTCTACAGTTGAACTTATACTTTAAAATATAAAAAATTTAATTTAATTTTTTTTATTTTCATTCAATCAAAGGTAAAAGAAATTAATTCAAAATAGTACCTTTCAGCAAATTTTTCTATAATTAAATTGTTTATTTTAAAAAGTATGGTACGCTATAGAAATTTTTATTTTCAAAATTTTTGACAGTGTAATTTGTTTTTTATAAATTTTTCGATCAACTATTTATACCACAAGAAATTTTGTGTTTTGATTTTTTCATAGTTAATTTTATTTGACCGAAAATTCCAAAAATTTTAATTTATGGTATGTAATTTTATTCTACCAGAAGTTGAAAATTTCGGTACGTAATTTTTTTTATTCTGGATTTTTTTTTAATAATTTTTTATAGAGATAAAAAAAATACTATTATATATAGATTTGACTGAAGCATTAACAACTGATCAAATATTTGATTCATGAGAAATTGTCAAATCATGGACAATAAAGATTGACCAACAAAATCGAGTAGTTGTTATCATTACTCGTTCTAACATATAGGTCGAAAAGAGAGGAAAAAAGTCAAAATTAATTCTCAATTGTGATAGAAGTGAAAAATATAAGTCAAACAAAAGTAACTCACGGATTTCAACTAAAATATGTGGTTGCCCGTTTAAACTTATATCAAGATCATTGAACAATGATGAGGGATGATTATTAGTTCAATGTTTGGACTTCACAATCATGAGTTAGTGACTACTTTTTAGAATAATACATTTGTGAGATGCTTATAAGAAGAAGATAAGAAACATGTTGATGGACTGACAAAATATCACGTTATATCGAGACATATCTTGTCATCTTTGAAAGATCGATATAAAGAGAACATGACTAATAACTCTCAAATCTATAAGCGACGAACCACATACAAGAAGAATTTGAAAGGACTCATAACTGATATACAACATATGTTGAAGTTACTTGAAATTAAGAAGTATGCTTGTTGGAGTAGGACTCATGACGACTCCAACATTGTGAGGGACATGTTTTGGAGGAACCCAGATTCCATAACTTTTTGAACATGTTTCGTCTTGTATTGATGATGGAGAAGACCTATAAAATCAACAAGTTTAGGTTACCATTGCTTGAAATTGTTGGTGTAACTTCAACTGAATTGACATTTAACATTGTATTTGCTTATATGGATTGTGAGCGTCAAGAAAACTTTTGTTGGACATTAGAGAAGTTAAAAGAGTTGTTTGTTTTAAATACCTTATTTCCTCAGGTGATCATGACTAAGAGAGAACTTGCTTTAATGAATGCAATTTTCATCTTCAATAAATTTACTTTGTCAGCTTCATATCAACAAAAATGTTGGAGGCAAATGCAAACAATATATATTGACAAACATATGAAGGAACCAATTCTAGATTCTTGGAGTAAAATTGTTTATTGTTATAAAGCGAATGAGTACAAGAAACTTTTGCAAATGTTTGAGCAAACAATTGTCGATAATATTATTTTATTGACTACATTAGAGACACATGGTTGACTCCTCACAATGAAATACTTGTTGAAGCATGGACCAATGAAGTGTTGCATCTAGGAAATACTACAATTAATAGGTACGTCATTAAAATTTTACATTTTGTTTTATATTTGTACATGTTTAAGATTAAACATACATGTTTGATATATTTTTTATTGAAATAATACTCATTGGTCATTGAAGAAATTTTTGGAACACAATAAATAAGAATTTTGTAAGGCATGAGATGATATGAATGAGATGTTGAAATTGCAATTATTATGATAAAAGAGTCATTTGAGACAAGTAAGGGTCGCAAAGAGCATATACACAACAATCCATTCTATGATAATTTGACTTGGGTTGTATATAGGAAAACATGATATTGTTGATGAATACAAGATAGTCAGCTATGTTGATAACGACAAAGTCACGTGTTGTTGTATACTTAAAAACTCTCATATTATTTTGTGCGCGTGAGTTGGCACAATGCAAGTTCGAAGGTGTTCGAATTCCATTGAATGTTGTTCATATACATTGGAGGAAATTAACCATGAATAGTGGTCCACAGGAAGAAAAGTTAGAAAATGATACAGAGTTGGACATTACATCAGATATGAATACAATTTGGAAAACATGGAAAATACTTAATGTTGCAAGGAGGACATTGAAGAGCAAGTTGCGTGAAATAACATATCCAAAGACAACATCAATGTGTGTACCACCAGATAAGATCAAAACAAATGACAGTGTGAAAAGGAAAAAAGGTAAGAAGCCAAAGAGATTTGACGTATATCGCAACCGTTCATTTCTGGATCATGTTGATGTATTTTATTCTGATAATGCAACTACTAATGTCTCTCAACAAAGGTTCATGAAAACATCCAAATAAGTCTCCTAGCAAATATTTAAATAAGCCTCCCAACAAACACTAAAACAAACCTTACATCAACATATATGAGTGAAGTTAGAAAATATTTAGACGAATTTACACCTCTAACTCAGTAGGTACCAAAGTATCCAACTTCGTTTTGTAGTATGCAACATCCCCAAATGTTTGTTTAGACGAGTTTACACCTTTAACTCAGCAGGTCCCAAAGTATCCAACTTCTTTTTGCAGTATGCTACATCCTCAGATGTTTGTTTAAGAGTCCATCGAAACATCTATAATAGTGAAGATATAGGGTCACTCATACTCTGCTTACAAATGCTAAAGAAATACTCATAAATTCATGTATGTAAATAATTAAAAAGTACAAATAATTATATAAGCAACTTATAAAATAACAATTTAATAAGTTTAAAAAAACAATATAAAAAGTACCCGAAATAAAGATTAATATCCTCCGATATGCTAGATGGTACAATCTTTAAGATAATCATATAAAACAACAAAAACAACTAGTCCCCATACCCATTTACCACAAGTATATGTCTTGAAAAAGAAACAAATATTTTGCAGATACAAAGGTAAAACTTTTGTCACCTAGTATGGTAGGTACACCTTACCAAACGAAGTAGGTATGCTCCCCCTACACAGTCGAATCGTCCTTCAAGAAGTTTCTTAAAAAATTCAGCTTTCAACCACTCAAAATAATATGAAGCAATTATATTGATACAAGTTTTATTCACTCATCAATTCTCAATAACTCAATGGTAACAACAATGGCTAAATCTTCATTCACATTAGCAGGAGCTATGAAAAACTTTCATAACATGGTATTTCTAAAAGACCCCTATCATCATTAATATTAATAGTCATTTAACTAAATGACATGTGAAATTAGCTATTCCCTGTGTGTCATCTCATAGCAAAATCATATATGAGATTATTATCAATAATGTGCAAACTACATTGTTGTAGAGGACGTAACTCATATATAGTAATTTACTGATATATATAAGTAGGAAATACATATATGATATCAATGAATTTATCTTCTTTTTTTTCATTTGTAATTATTTTCAAGGCACGTTTATCATGTTTAATAAAAAATAACACAATAAATTATGCAGTTAGTTAATGTGCTATATATATACTAAACAATTTCACTATTGAAATAATTATTTTAATTTTTTTCTTCAATTTTTCTTCTTTTTCTCAATTAGTACATTTTATAATTTGACATTTTTCAGTAAATCAAATTAATCTCTAATGCGTTTCTAATACCAGTTAATCAGTAAATCAATTATTTTAAACAAATTGAATTCATAAAATCGGCCATGTAATAAACTATACTATAAATATATTAAACTATTCATACTATTCATACTATACTATGTAATAACATAAATTTTTACTAACATGTCTATTCCACACTCTAAACGCATGTGCTCATAGTTCTTAAAGACAAAAAGATCGAAATGACCTATAAGAAATAGAGGTTGTTCAAGTTGTTGGGGTTGATGTATGTTATCCTAGTGCTGCTCATGCTCCTCTTGATCATGTTGTATATGATCCTCAAACTTTAGATCATGTTGCTCCTCTTGCTCAAACTCATGTTGAATATAATAATTATCCTTTTGTTGCATATATTCGTTCCTCTTTTTCCTTTTTTCGACGACGAGTCTCCTATTAGATTGTGTAGGAGGTTGAACTCGAGAATATTTCATAATGTTTTTTGCTTACCTGGTTCTCACTGGAAAAAATTTAAGGAAAAACTGTAAACAAACAAAATAGAAAGAAAAAAAGAACCTCACCGGAAATTTCAGGAACGAAATTTCTGATAATTATATTTTAACATCGAACATTTCAAAAATGAAATTTTCGATTGAAAATAATTACCGATATTTCAAATTTCCGATTGAAACTAATTCTTAGAAATTTTAAAAATAAAATTTTTAATATTAAAATATAATTACAAAAAATTTCGTTCTTGAAAAATCAAGTTATAGATATTTAGATATTTTTTTTTCAGAAAATTTGAAATATTAAAGGTGTGATCAAGATATTCGAATATGTTTATGTTTTTACTATTCACTTAAAGTATTTTAATAACTTAAGCAATAAAAATTATAAAGAGATATAAATTCAATTGTGGAGTACAAAATCCACTTATCTCGAAGATAGACTTCATGACTAGTATATACTGGACCAACAAAAAAAGTATTTGGTTGTTGTCAACTAATTAAAGACGAGTCTTTAAGGCTGCAAACCTTTGTTTTCTCTTTTTGGGCCAGTAGGTCTCCCTCCTGGCCTTGCTTACGTGGGAATGAAATTTAATTCGTCCAAAATAAAAAGGCTTCAAACAACTCAAGTTTTGTAGTATCAACATAATAAGAGTAGTAACTCCCGATACATCATGGAGCATAGCATAGTTCAATAAAAACAGTACTAGTACTAAACAATCAAACGATTCTCTTGTAAGCAGCCAATAGTAGGCTAGTAATTCGGCTTAAGAATTGACATCTTTGTAGGTGTGACAAATTTTGATCTCCAAATTTAGAGACATTAAAATGTGAATTATTTAATATACTCCTAAATCAGTCGACTCAATTTGAAGATAGCCAGTAACATAGTGTTAAATTGTCTCCCAAGGATACAATGACCTATGAAATTCTAGTAATGCACTTTTTAATTCATTTTGCCACCTTCAGAGCATAAAACAAGTAGTGGCCCAAGTACCAAATCCCCAATCCTTACTGATACCACAATCAAATTGACCCTTTACACAAAAATTTAATTAAAAAATAAATTAACTCTTTACGGTCAAATGGACTCTTTGAAAAAAATATTATAAGAAAATAATACATTTGTTATTTTTTTTTAATAGATGAGATGATATAATTATTACAAAAAATTCATATAATTGTGAGGTTTCAGTGTTGAACTTGGAAGATATGTCAATATTTTATCAACTGAGTTGTGACTTAAGGATAAATTATTTGCTATTATATTAACGTGTCGTTTAAGTAATGAACAGTTAATAATATATTCAAATTGATTTTTAAAACATGTTTATAGATTATTTAAAGTGTTTATTCATGCAAACGAAAGAGTTTATGATAAATTGGTTGGGCTCAAATAATTAAAGAGTTTTCTAAGAGAATTATACCTTGCATCAAACAGTTATATTTGTCACTCCAAAATCAAATTATTTAAATATGGATTACATTTTAAAAATTTAGAAAGTTTAAAAATCTAGAAAGTTTTAAAAAATTTATAAATTGTCAATTTGAAACTTTTAAATATTCTAAAAAAATTTATTTTAAAACTTTGAAATTTTTTAATATCACTTATTTTTTATTTTGAAGGATAAGATAGTTTTTTTTAAGTTTTGAAAAATGAATGAAAAAACAAAAAGCTAAAAAAGTTGATGGTTAAAAAAATAAAATTATATTTTCACATTAATTGAAGAGATAAGAGATAATATATTTAAGTGTGAGGTGGAGAATATAATCCTATTTTTTTTTTAAGTCACAAAGATCCACAAGCTAACATGGACCAAGAAAGGAAGATTATCAATGCGGGTCACAAATATGAACAATTTAGACTATGGCCCAAAGAAACATATGAGTGCACTGCAGTGACACATTGTGTTGAACTGTCTGAATTTAAAGTATGAACCATCTGATCTTAATATCACAATTTAAATATGTCAGACTTTATTGTAGTAAATTTAAATTCATAAAACAAGCATAGCATAACAAGATTAAAATTTCATAAAATTTTGAAACTCTTAGCGAGTGACTACAGTACTCATGATCCCAATTTTTAAAAAACACTCAATTTTTTATATTTAAGTAATATTAGTTAATATACATAGATATTAAAAAAAACAATTTTATATAAAAAATATATACACACGATAATTTTTTTTTAAAATTGTTTGGTACTAAAATGTTAGATCATTATTCAATAAAAACTTAAAAATATAGTGTAAGAATCTTAAAACTTGTTAAAATATAATAATTCTTATTATTTTAAATTATTAAATATACTTATAACTATTTTTTAAATACACTTTCAGTTAATATTATCTAAATAACACTCGTAGTCCCTTAACTTAATTTCAATTAACGTTTTAGTTCTTTATCTTTTTTTTTCTTTTCGATTTAGTCATTTATTTTAATTTTAAGTGATAATTTGATATTTTATATTTTTTAAAATGTCAACAATGTTATCTTTTTTTTATATATACAAAA
>JBBPBT010000629.1:1067096-1097687 GCA_037974875.1 Cicer bijugum | reverse complement strand
TAATATTTCCAAAAAAAAAAACACTAATTTTTTAGTATGAAAAGGAAAATAAAAATGATATTGTTTAAATTTTTGTCAAAGAAAGAGTGTATTTTAGAATTGTCAATATATGGATACAGAAAAAAAAAAAAATTGTTACTACATGGGTAGGAATAATATTGGGCCACAGCCCAGCCCAGAGTACAAATAGATAGTAGGGTTAGGGTTTCTCAAACTCATTTTTCGTCTTCGCGGTTATCTTCATCACTCTGTTGATTTGGCTTTGTTAGTGCGACTATGGCTGAAGTTGTTTCAGAACCTGCCGTTGTTGTTTCTGATCCCTCTCAGATTGAAGTCAAACTCTTTAATCGCTGGAGCTTCGACGATGTTCAGGTACAAACTCTTTAATCTGCTTTGCGTTCATTATGAGTTGAATTAGTTTTATTTAGGGTTTTAATTATCTATTAGTTAAAATAATCATCAAAATTACTCAGTTATGTTTTTTGTATCTTGATATTTTTCTCTGGTTTATTAGCTTGCTTAATTTATGCGTTAATCAGATTTGAATTATATATTTCGAACAATATAAGTTAGATTATTTTTTCGATTAGGGTTGAATTCAACTACTTATTAGTTTAAATTTAATAATTATTTATATTCTTTGTTTGAAGTGTTATGAAAATTTCTCAATTGTGTGTTATTTGTATTTTGAAATTTTGTTTTTATGTGTGTTAGCTTTCTGATGTGTCTCTGAGTGATTACATTGGAGTTGTGGCATCGAAACATGCTACATATGTTCCACACACTGCTGGTAGATACTCTGTGAAGAGGTTCAGGAAAGCTCAGTGCCCGATTGTTGAGAGGCTGACCAACTCTCTCATGATGCACGGTAGGAACAACGGAAAGAAGCTTATGGCTGTCAGAATCATCAAGCATGCTATGGAAATTATTCATTTGCTAACTGACCAGAACCCCATTCAGGTTATTGTTGATGCTGTTGTCAACAGGTATGTATTTTTTGCCAAAAAAAAAGATTTCTCATGTTATTAATTGTATGGTGTTGATGGTTGCTGAAATTGTGTTTTATATTGTGAAAACTAAATTTGATTTTCAATTTTCAATTATTGGATTAAGTTTTTTTTTTTTTAATTAGTTGAATTTGATATGGAGGATGGGGTGATGAATATTTGTTTTCCTATTGGTTTGATTGCCAGAATGATGGCATTTTGTATTAGCTCTATCTGACCATTCTCCTTATATTCTGGTTCATTTATTTTCTTAAGATGTTATTACACATTATGGAAAGATGTTATTACACATTATGGATACTGTCTTCCTTTTTGGATGATAAATCTTTTTGTATAAAAAGAGCATTTAACTTTTGTTTTTGAAGCCACGACTCTTAAGGGGATTGAAAGGAGGATTAATTAAATAAAGTTAAAGTTGTTGTACATTAACACCTGTGATTTTTCTATATAAAGATTTGTAAATGATTTGAATGATGTTTTGATTTACTTGTCTGCTTGATATGGAGAATTGAGTGATGAATATTTGTTTCCCTATTGGTTTGACTGCCAGAATGATGGCAATTTGTATCAGCTCTATCTGACCATTCTCCTTATCTCAGTTCTTTTGTTTTTTTAAATTTAGAATTTGTAATGATAAAGTGTGGTTTTCTGTTTCATGAGTAAAATAACCAGTCCGGACAAATGTTTGGTTGTGGAAACAAACTATTTTATGTTTTGTTTTGATACTTGTTTTAAATGGTTGTTGATTGAAATGAGCTTTGGAAAACGAAAATGGATCTAAGTTTGAAGTTAAAGCTAAGATAAAAGATAGTCAAAGCTGGAGGATGACATGATGATTAATTATTTCCCTATTGGTTTGATTGCCTGGATGATGGCATTTATGTATTAGCTCTATCTGATCATCCTCCTTAATAAAAAGAATCATGAGTGTTTTCATTTATTTTGGTAAATTTTATTCTGATATTCAGTATGTACTTTTTAATTGTTCAGCGGTCCTCGTGAAGATGCTACCCGTATTGGTTCTGCTGGAGTTGTTAGGAGACAGGCTGTGGATATCTCACCCCTACGTCGTGTGAATCAGGCCATCTATCTTTTAACTACTGGTGCACGTGAAGCTGCTTTCAGAAACATCAAGTCAATTGCTGAATGCCTTGCTGATGAACTTATTAATGCAGCAAAAGGTTCATCCAACAGGTATACTCATTTTCAATTCTATCTGTGGAGCATGCTGTTTTTTATATCCTTTATCTAGTTTTAGTTTTTTATTATATGTGACTTACTGATAAATACTATACAATGTTTCAGCTATGCAATCAAGAAAAAAGATGAAATTGAGAGAGTTGCTAAGGCGAATCGTTAAGCAGCTTTTTGTGGCAGCAGGATTAGCGACCTGAACTTTTTGAAACTATTTCTTTCAGAGTTTAACTTTATTTTTCAGTATGATGAACGATTAACTTTCATATTTGTAATGCAAATTTTTGAAATTGTCTATTTTCAGAAATGAGAGGTAACGACTGCATAATTTGATAGTTTGATAGTAAGCTTAGTCTAATGGTTCTATTTCCATGCGGCAACCTCTACTGCACTAAAAATTAGTAAAAAAAATGGAAAACAAATAACCTTCTTTGTTCTTTTTAGTTCATCCTTCATAAAGTTATTTCGGTGTTGATTCATAGTTCATTATCATACGAGACCAAAGAAGTGGAGTCACCAGAAAAAATAAACTGTATTAATTAATATCCCTTAACAAATAGGCTATGAAACACAAAAATCCTTAATTTATAAAACGAATCTAACATACGACCATTAGTTACTGGGATGAGAGAGGTTGTAAAAAACAAAAATGAAAGTGTTTCCCATCTCTATCCAACACGATCTATGTGATTTTGAAACAAGACTCCAAAGGGTGAAATTGAAAATTGAATTCATATTTTACCATATTTCATAAGATAACTAAAGATTTGGGTTAGCATATATGCACACAATCCAGACGTGATCCTTGACCCATGACTAATTGTTCTTATAGACAAAAAAAGTCTATATCTCAATTTCAAGAGTAAAAATATCTTCATCACAAATCGACTTTAATATTTAGAAACTCCAAAATTTATAACACCAATTATATCCCTCATTTTATTTTTATTTCTCTCTTTTCGTCACAATTGTTGGAAAATATTTTTTGGATATTCATACACCTAAAAATGCACTGATAATTGTAATATGTTGGTGATATAATAGAAAGAGATCTATTGAGAGAAAACAAACTCCTGAAGAGTGTTGAAAAATTAAATGTCAAAATATAATTGTTGACCAACCATCAAACAAAAAATATATGATTTTCATTTTTATTTATTTATCTTCGGCTACACAATTGAAATAAATCTACCAATTATTATTATTATTATTATGATTATTATTTAATGATTGAAACTTAATATATATTATCTAAGCTAAGCAAATTAGACATCTATCACTCCAGCTGTTTAGCTACTCCACCCAGATATATATGTAGGACCCCCTCCCAAACAAAGTGGGATGTACACTCCAAAAGGAATTTGAAAGTTATAGTAATTATTGGTCTGTTAGACAATAATGATATATGATAAAGATTATATGTACATATATATGCCTAGTTTTAAAGTATAAACAACAAAAATGAAGTTCTAATCATGAGACACATTTGGTCACAAAAGAAGCACTTTCATGCACTCAATGTGCAAGAATGTCCATCTATAATTGGCACTTGCTGATCTCATCTTCATCGCTGTTAATACACCACAACCAAATGAACAAGATCACTTCTTAGAAAACACGTAAATTAACATATCAACGTCATTTTAAATAAACAAGATATTTATAGCTTAAATGATCTATAGCTTATGACTAATATTAGGATATTCCATCTCATACTACATCAGGATTAGTCCAATAATTATCATCGTCATAAAGCAAATTTTGATGTGTTACTAAATATTAGTTAGTTAGGGTATAAGTAATTAGTTAGATGAGTGAATCGTAAGTAACTTCTTGTTAGTTCAAAAAGAATAAAACATGAGGGTTATTTTGTCATTTCGCAGAATAAATGAGGATATTTTCTACCTTTTCACGATAAATATGAGGGTTTGTTGTCTTTTCGTGATAAAAATGAGGGTCTTTTAGTCTTTTTGTGATAAAAAACGAGGACCTTTATGTCCTTTTCTCATATCTTAATTGTTGTGGTCATCTTCATGTTTTCTCCGCCATTCCTCTGCGATCTGCTCCATCGCGGTGTTTGCATTGCGTCCAACCTCCGCTACGCCGCAATTGCAACCGCTATTGCCATTGCCGCTATTGATTACATAGCTATAAATAGAGGATGATGTATTCAATTTACATAATCTTTTTCAGTTAATTCAATATGTTTTCAACATGAATTCTAAAAAGTATAAAAAAAAGTATCAATATGCTCTCTATATTACTTATCAAATGATCTTACTCCCCTTAATCTATGGATTTCTAACAATACGTAACCTTTTTGTTTCCTAAATTAAATTATTTTAAAAATTATTATTTGTATTAAAATGGTCAACTATCAATACAAAATAATAAATTTGATGTTGATTTTGTATTTTCATTAATTAATTTCTTGATGAAGTCTTTTAAAAAATTTATTCAAAATTTCATTTACTAAATTAAATATTAAATATAACAACTTCAATAATAAGTTCAGACGATCCTTCGGAGAAAATATCAACCATTATTGACAATTTATCAAATGTTTTACCTCAACCATGTATGGGATTTTTAATAGCTTCCTCTTAGTTACTTTCACCTATTATAATGAAGTGGCATTGTACTCACCACCTTTTTTCATTTAAGATAACTGAAATATCTATTTTGGAATTTTTAAGTGAATTTTTTTCAAAAGCCTCGCCAAGTTTTCCAAATGATTGAATTTAGTCTATCTTTAGTATCGTTTTCGTTCAAAGAATATTCGTGAATTTAATAATCTGCTACTCACTCCAATCCTTTTTATAAAAGATACAAATAGATTAACACAAATATATTTAAATAAAATATATAACTTTTGTTGACTCATTTGTATTTAACAAAAAAAGCCCGAAGATAGTAATTTGTATGAATTGTGCTTGAAAAGAGCGCCAAGAAAACAATCCACTTCAATGAATGAAAAAAATCAAGTCAATATAGCCTTAACCAATTACACTTTATGTTGCAATAACAATCAACAGGAGAATCACATCTCATCGGTCATCATTAAATTAAAATCAACTAAAATAAACGTTGCAAGCAATTTCACATAGCAAATAACGTCCTGCTTTTACTGCAAACAAACTGTGGAGCTATAATTGCTAAGACAAAATACACGACTAAGGAAAGAAAAAAGGTAATATACAGAAAGCCGATTCTCAAAAATGTGAAAGATCACCCGCTCCTATTATTCTTTCGGGAGCTTTGTAATAATGCCAATTCTTTATGAGAACAAAAGGTGAACTTGTGTTACGAAAGCCACGTTCAGAACCATCTTAGTTAGAAAATATTAGGTTCATGCATTCCAGCTCTGGAAGGCAGAACTCCAAAACCCAGATGATTCGGTGTAATCAAATGAACAGCATGCCTTGAATTTAAACTACTTGGACCAACAAGCTCTGTTAGCTATAGCTTATGTGTCAAGCGTGGGATAAAAACCTGATGTAGATTGTTTTCCATTTCCATTGGAATCTGCATTAGAATAAAATTGAGATTGAAGTTCCCCAGAATGAGAAGATCTTTTTGACTTAGGGTGCTTAGGGGAGGCTGCATAGTAATCTCCAGAACTACTTGTTGAATACATCGATGACGCTGGCAATCCATGAATTTTAGGCAGCCCAGTTGTTTCAGGTAAACTATATCCCTTTTCAACTGTTTCGGCTTCCATAGGAAGCTCCTCCAAGTCCTACGGCGATAAAATACAGTCAAAAGACAGTGGCAATACTTTGTTTCCACTACCAGTTTCTTTAGGTAGAAAAACTAGAATAAATAAATAAACTTTTAAGTATATGCATTTGCCAGTAGCAAGAATAAAATTGACTCAACAACGCTGAGTTGTTGACTAGTGACAAGCATGCATGTACCAAAGAAGTGACACATTATGTTGAAACCCTTTCCATTGACTTAGGACTGACAGATAGCCAACGATTCAAATAGAATCTCATACATATGAACGAGGGAATACCAAAAAAATAAACAAATACAATCATCACACATATATTAAATAAAGAGTTGACAGAAACAAGGAGACCTTGGGCACCGAACAGCACACATTTCAACAATGATAGAGCAAACAATTTAAATACTTGACAACCAAAGACATCACATAAACAAATAACAGAAATTTGATCGAGACATTTCCAATTAAAGTATTATGACTACCCACCTTAAATGCTTGCTGATAAGCTCGGAGAAGTTCTCGACAGCGCTTTCTTTTCAAGGCTATCTCATCAGGTTCTTGCAACATCTCTTCAAACAGGTTGTCTCTGGTTTGAGTGTAACATAAAAAGTACAATCAGAAAGAAAGAAGAAACATAGTCAAAATTTATATATACAATGGAATGGATTAACAAGCCATAACCACTATTTTACCTATATAGCTTTTTAATGAAGACATTGTGTAGCTCTCTCTTGGTGTTGTTTACCTGATATGAATCAGTAAAAGATAGTCTTAAAGATTTATGGAATGCATAAAAATTCAAGTATTCTCAACCACTAGAAACTAAATAGCACAAAGCATATGGTAAAATATTATGAAATTTAATAAAATCACCATCAGTGATGGGGCAAGGTATTTAGGCAATGAGTTGGTGCTGTATCAGCAGGGGAAAAACCCTAGATTTGGAGTTTACAATAACGATGTAAAATAATATATAAATTTATTTTTAAATAATAAGAAAAGTAATAGCTGCATATGTACAGTTATCAGTAATCAGTATAGTAGCCTATGTGTACTCAGTTGAATAGTTGTTCAGTAACTGTAGAAATATAATATGCCAAGTCAGCATAGTGTTATTTCAGCTGTGACGAGTTCCCTTGAGCTACTGCAGACTTGCTCTTTATATACATGTGTTATACTGAAAAATATCAATGCATCATTTTTATCCTTATGAGTGGAGACAAAATTATCTTCCTCCAAGGAACTATGGGCTTCATATCCTTACGAATACGACCATTTATATTCCTTAATAACATGAACTATTTGTCACATAACTGTATCACAATTATCACAATTTAAGTGTTGACTTCTTAGTTATTATTGATTTGTTTTTCACAACTTGTGTAGACACAGGCATTCCCAAGAAAACAGAAAATAAGAATATATTTCCTATATTCATATTAAGATAGAAAACATTGTAAATTATAGGATGATACAAATTACTGTAGATTTTTAATTGCAATCATTTGTAATTTAGTAAGACTTAAAAGAAGGATATTAAGTACCAAGAAGTGCATAATTGCTTTGGGGACAAGATCTTCGACATTTTTTCTGACGATATCATAGTATGATTTTAAAAGCAACTTTGTTACTGTAATTTCAACAGCTTCAGTCTCTGAATTAGTATCAGATGGCCGCAAGACAGAAGGTGGCTACAAAAACAAAGCATATATGTAAACTTATACCTACGGAACATAATGATAAAGAAAATGACAAGTGTGTTACATATATACAAACCTCGGTCAAATGGATCATGGAGAATGATTGTTCCATGCTATGAAATGGTTCAGCATGTTGTTTACTTGCTACATTCTCCTTTACAGACTTATCACCTCCACCAAAAATGGATGAGATACCCCAACTTGATCCCCCAATATTTCCTGAAAAAATGTGAATATCTTGATAAAATGATAATGATATTTGTTGATGCATAAAAATCTCTGGATTCAATATTAGACAACCAAAAAAGAAGATCAATAGAAATTAAATGATAAAACAAGAGCAATGAACTCAAACATTACATAGAAGAAATAAATTACCAGAAGCTGCAATTTTTTCAGTGTCTGACACAGGACGCACACCCTGTTTTTTTATTTATACCATAAGAATAGAAATGTTAAGAATAACATATCAACTTAGTATAAACAAGGATATGAAATAAAACTTTAATTTCATTTAACAGTATATAATTACAAACCGGATCATTAACTACTCCATTAGCTTGCCTTGCAAGAATAGGCCGAGACTTTACACTTCTTTCAGAAGCTGATCCCTTATCAGATTCCAGAGCATCCTATTTGCGATCAACATAAAAATTTACAACAAAAGAAAGTATAGCACAAACTAATTTTGATATCTCAAAACATAGGGGGCATGTTTGGAGTTAGAGCCCAAGTGTACCTTTGGCCTAGAAACGGATAGTGCAAGCCTAGATGATTTGGTTTGTTGAACTGCAATTTCTAATGCCTTACTTCCACCAACAAAATTTGGGTGTGAAGTATTTATGTAGTCCATCTGCAAAATTGAGTAGTACAAACTTTAAATAAGAAATCATGGAGATGGAAGTGAAGATTCAATCTAATAGACTGACCATCACAATTGACATCAATAAGCAGACCGCCTGACTCATAGTACGTCAAAATTTTCTACTCGACTCCCAAAACTAATGAATATCGCCAATTGACACACTTCCCATTTTATTTCAAGAGAGAATACTAGTCACCAATGTTCTAAGTTTCAACACAGCAACCCAAGCCATGCTCAGCCAGCTAAATATAACTACTTGTTTAAAAAAATATAACAGCAAAGCACTTCCCAATATGCTTTTACAAAAGAAATAAACCTTTGGCCAAATGGCCAGTTGGAATGGGCAGAATGCAAAAACGTACAGGTAGATAATCATAAACAAAGTTTATTTCAGGTTTGTTAAAATTTCTGAAACCCCAAATGCATCCGTTAAAAGGGAGATATATTCTAAGAAGTGAAAGCTTGACATACCCACCAACAGCTATCAGTCCACAACTCCTTTGGCAATAATTTTTTCATTTTGTCATGTGACATAATATTTAAGGAAATGGAGGAGCTGTGATCCAGATAAATACGAGAGACAGGTCAAGACTACACGACTGATAATAGTTGAAAGTAATATATAGAATTAGACTTTATTAGTTCCAAATGATCATTTCAATTATAACGTACACCACATTTTCTGTAGGATTTATTAAGTGTAAAACATGTTTTGGCCCCATAAATAACCTGAATGAGAGTTTTGATCAGGGCTGTCAAATAGCGGCACTATAGCGTTGCGGAATTAGAACAAACCTCTACTATTCCGGGATATGCTATTTAGTACAAACTAAGATATTGTCAAATAAAAGCTACAGCCCACAATGACACTATAGTACCTTATCAGGACGAAATTGGAACAAATCACTATTTTCTGCTATTTGTGATTGACAACACTGGTTTTGATAGACTATAACTAACATGATAATTATAGCAGAAGGTTGCTAGAGCCTTGAAGATGGACCGATTATACATAAATACTTCAAACAATTTATAAGCATACCTCCATCTCTATCATGTGTGCAATCATGTTCTCTGAAGGTTCAAGGCCTTCCCGTAAAAAGTTCCCTATAACTTCATCCATTCGCTTGCGTAAGAAAGGGAATCGCTGCAGTTCAGTCACCATACAGTGATGGCTGATCTGAAGATAAGGAAATTTAGTTAGGAGCTAACTTGGTGAGGCAAGACAGTAGAAATGGCAAGCCTTAAAGTCATTCCCCTACCTTTATTAATTCGTCATATATAAATCTGGCACACTGAAGACTTGGATCCAATAGACGAGATATTTGCCTTCGCACAAGGACTTCAAATGGTACCTATTACAAATAGGGAAATATGTTCTAGAGTAGGATTTATTTTACATTTTTTATTAGAGATACATGAATTTAAATCCGCAAAGTTTAGAAAAGAAAGTAGTGAAACTCACTTCTGGTACAAACAATGCTGATCTTGGCCCAGTTGCATTTTGAATTGCAGTACGAATATCATCGTCAGTCAAGCCTTCGCATGGATCTACCTCCTTCAAGGTAGTGTCAATTTACTCAGTAAGCCTCAAAGTAACTAATTCTGAAGAAAATGAAGTGAAGGAACACAACTCCTACACTGTACAGCATTATATACCTCTAAACTTCTGACAAAGATGGATTGAAAAATATAATGAATCCGCGCCCCACCAGATAACTCAGATGTAGACATCTCCTCATTCTTTCCCTCAACCATGGAGGAGAATGCTGTTTTCAGAAAGAAAGAAAACAAAGATAGCATTTACTGAATTATGAAAGGTAACACTATGAGTTCACAAATGATAAAGTTGAGTAAGAGAGAAGAAACCAGATACTAGGGATCAGTACCTTCACAATATTTTGAAAGAATATTCAGGAGAAGAGCACCCTGACCAGCCTATTGGGGTTGAACAATTATAGATAAAATAAGGCAAAAATTCAGTCAGAGTACAAAAATATGATGCTTTATAATCAAATAAGGAGAATGGTTAAACAGTAAATGTAACTAATAAATTATTTAGCAAATCATAGGGACATGGGCAAGACAGATTCCAGTATCAATACATGCCTTGGACTCGGTGATATCTCCATAGCTTGCATGTTCCTTTGCAACAGCAACTAGATTACTGCTTATATGTGCTCTCAGCCCTGGTAGCACAGACTTGATATGTTGTGCTAGAATCTGCATAGTGATGGACAGGCAATTATACATGGCATGCATCAGTCCTGAAACCACAATCTTAACCAAACTCATAAAGGTTTACTCTTCTACAAAATTTGTACGAATTTAGTTCTTTTATTGTGTATTTCCAAGAATCATTTAACAATTTTCCCTCTCCAATGTTGATATGGTATTCTGTCGGGGACAATTATATCTTGGCCATATTCTTTTCAAACTATTTCAATCTCCAACAGAACCAAGCCAAAAATAAATAATACTCCTAAGAAGTTCATTCTTTTATGGCACCAAAATAAAAAGGAAAAGTGGGATGAGAAGAGGATACTTTGCTCTGTATATAAAAAAACACTGAAAATCCTAATTAATTCCAGCACTTTAAACAGTAAAACATATTTAAAAAACTTGTTTTTTAAATGACATAAAGGATCTACCTGGTTCAACTTCTTTGCTAGCTGAGGTATGCCACAACTATCTGCTAGACCACTGTACACCTATGAATAATAAAAAAAATGGATAGATATCTGTATATATAAGTGAAATGAAAAGGTTGGAGTACAACTATGCATAGGAATTTTCTTACAGGACGACTGCGGAAAAATTTCTCTTCAGCAACCAGAGCATCCTTTATTTTGTGCTTCAAAAGAATATCCTAATTTTATAAAACAAGAGACGCCTTATTTTAGTATAACAACACATTGACCTGTACACTATCCAAGCAATTTGTATACGCAACTTTATTTGCAAAGTGTACTTCCATATTGCATGCATATAGAGAGAAAAAACAATAATTTTGAACTAAATTCCAATAGAATGTGCAAAAGTTAAATGAGTCAAACAATGCCTTCATCACATTAAGATAATATCATTACCTCTTGACTACGATTTACAACACCTACATAGCCAAGTCGAAGGGGAATAACTTTTCCTAGTAACAGATTTCGGGCATCAGTACCTCTGTCCATGATATCCAACTACATAGTAGTATAATATGTGCCTAAAACCGTCAGGATAACTCAAAAACATAACAAACTCCACAAACAAACACATAGAATTATAGTGATAGTAGAGTATACTGAACCTTTGTGATTACACCAATTGTTCTATTACCTGCAACATATATTTGAACATTTAAAACCAATTAAAGAAATGCGGAAAAAAAATATTCAATGCTTTTGGTATATGGAAGCAAAATCATACCATCAGGATCAGCAACTCCTGCCATCTGAAGAGCATCAGAATTAGCCAAATCTGAATTTGCTGGTGTGACAGCCAAAATAAGACAGGAAGGCTCTTTGATATATGACATGATCATTGTTCTGATTCGGGCTTCAATATCAGAAGGCTGGTCACCAACAGGAACCTTTGTAATGCCAGGGAGATCTACAAGTGTCATGTCAAGAACATTTGGTGAAACAATCCTCAAACGAATCTGCCTGTCTGAGACACCCTTGTTGTCTCCGGCTTCCCTATCAGTTTCAGCCTACAGAAGAAAGATAATGATATACAAGTCAACATTGAGGAGGGGCATATTGTTAGGACATAATATAATGAGGAGTTTGTTAGGATATGGATAAGAAGGGAGTCTGTTAGGACATGGGAGAAGAGGAGTTGGTATCAATATAGGATGAGTAGTAGTTAGTTAATAAAGTTGGTTAGAGAGTATCTAGTATAAAAGGAGAATGCATACATAGAGGAGTATTTTTCAATACTGTAGTTAACTTGTGAATAGAGTAGTAACTCTATTGTGAAAGGGGCACCCTTGGAAGAGAGATTTCTCTCCTATTTTTTCCTATTTCTTAATAGAAAGTTTTCTTCTTTTGGAATCCAACTTTTGGGCTCCTAACGTCCAAACTTTTTTAGCTAACTTTTGGAGTTGATTTTGGCCTAAAGCCCAAATTCTAAGACTAGTGACAGACGCAAAATAAAAATGGACGAATGATTTTTTTTCGTGTCAACCCAGTCGTTCAATGATTGGATTGGAGAAGATAAAAAAAAACATAATGACATTTGGTGTATTTGAAAACCCTAACTTCTTCGTACTCATTAAGGTTTCAAAACTACCCTCTTCCTTCCAGCCAACTACTCCCTTATATAGCTTAAGCATAACTCACTGCTAACTGCTGATCGAATAATTTTCTTTTCAGCTACATTCAGTTATTTGGGGTGTTGTTGTCGCCTGCTAACCTCTTAAGACTTTACTCACCTAGTGTGTGTGAGACCCTCTTAACCATTAGGTTGCTATCACAAACCTTGATCAAACAAGCAGGTAGTCAAGTCACCAACTACCCTCTTAACATGCACATAACATTGACTGAATAAATAATCTGAAGAATCACTTTTCTCCAAGGTTATGAGCTAAATGACCACCGCTTACTCATCCTAATCAAGATACGTAAAAATACTTCAGATCTCAAGGAAGGGCAGGTAGGAAATATTAATTGAGGTAAGAAGTTACTTCATGCAGGCTAAAAATTGGTTCATTAACCAAATCGTCTCATGCTTTTTCCATATTCCTACTACTAGACAGATCAAAGGTTGAAAGCATAAAAAGTTGTCACAAATATGGAATATGAGATTGACACTGAATGAAGGCAGAAAATGCCTAGACTGTAAATAGGTTCATAACTTTGCCTCACATCACTTCTAAAAGCTAAAGATCTGAATTTCACAACGAGACTAATATATTAAAGAGTGAGTGACGTCTCTTAGTCTACATTGTCTATCGGTGTATCACATTTTTTTCTAGACCAATATATCATGTATTCAAAAAGAAAATATTTATGTCTTCTTTAAGTTGTCAAATAGCAGCTTATAGCACTATACCATAGCATAACTTGAACAAACCACTATTGAAGTGCAATGCAAGATTTAGTACGAAGTTGTAAAATAGCAATAACATAAGCATAATGGAATTTGAACAAACCACTATTTTCGGCTGTTAGCTATTGACAACACTGTTTACTATTTCTTAAATTAGTCCATCACAGTTTTCATAGCTATAATATTGAATTTAAATGAATGCATAGCAGTACAACACTGTCGTAATTTCAAATATTTTAGCTCTTATCTTATTCTTATAATTTATCATTTAAAATTAAGAAAAATCAGTGCAATCAAATAAATATTCGTTGGTTGAGAGTCCTAAACTAGAGGGAAGCATAATACAGTAAGGAACACTAAAGATTCTACACTTCCATTTATAGCTACCAACTGCTATTAATTAAGCAAAAGCAAGAACGATAGAGAACAAGAAGGCGTGGAATGAGAAAATATTACCTGAATTTCCCTGCGAATATCTGAGAAATCGTAAAACCTCTTGCCAGGCAAATGAAGAAACTCGCCGTATTCATCGGACGATTCAGCACTCCGGACGAGCTGGAGAACAAGTGGACGGCGGGTACAGATTTCATTGCCACGGGGGAGGAAGTCACGGCCTACGAGAGCTTCGAGGACACTGGACTTGCCGCTACTCTGACTTCCGACAACGGCCACTTGTGGTAAGTTAATAGCGGTTTGGCTGCCGACGCGGGAGAAAATGTCTTGAAGACGGTTCACTAAAGAGATCACGCCGGAACCAAGAGGAACAGGAGCCGATGATGGTTGAGGAGGAGGAGGAGATGTAACAGTATCGTCCACCATGATTGGATCGGCGGTGGAGAAAGCTGAGCCCTAGTTAGGGTTTTGAAACGGAACGGATTGGTTGGAACTCGCTGTGGTCTGTGATGTGAATTGTAGTGACAGTGCCTCCCTCTTTTGAGTTTTGAGTTTTCGTTTAATTTCTGTGGGTTGTTTTGATATGAAATATTAAACCAACGTGTGACGTGAGTGCTACTTCTAATGTTGCTTCCGTTCTTACCGCCAGGTTCCTAAACAAAACCGATTTAGGTTTGGATTTATATAATTTTAATATTTACTAGGCCAATTTTTATACTCTATTTCTATGAATTGTGTATTTAATAGGGAAAAAAGTGACATAAAGATTTGGTTTTAAGATGAAACATTTTAAAACATGTAAAATA
The DNA here is from genome assembly GCA_037974875.1 of Cicer bijugum. Classification (NCBI taxonomy): domain Eukaryota; kingdom Viridiplantae; phylum Streptophyta; class Magnoliopsida; order Fabales; family Fabaceae; genus Cicer; species Cicer bijugum. The sequence continues at coordinate 1,082,949 of JBBPBT010000629.1, read as the reverse complement.
ATTTTTTAAATTAGATGATACTCAACTCCTAAGACGAATTCGTGTGTACTCAATCCCCTCATATCACCATCCTATTGTGAAGGAGTGTGGAACAATTGCCCCACGCAACTCTCAGCGGATTCACATTCTATACGCGAGTATTGCCTTTTGTACCCCCAATTAGACTTCTACCCCCCTTTTTCATAAAAATCTAAATTTAACCTTCATAAATACACTCACTTGTGCAGTAAATTTTTTTTACCTCAACAGCTGAAATTTCCGGTAAGCAATTTTTCGTTTTTGAAATTTCCGGTAGTTTAAATTTGAATACCGGAAATTTCAAATTTCCGGTAACTCCCTGAAATTTGAAATTTCCGGTAGTTATGATATGTGTACCGGAAATTTGGTTATTTGAAATTTCAGGTAGCCTTCCCGGAAATTTCAAAAATCCGGTAGTTTGAATTTTTTTTTTTTTTGCATATTTTTTAATTGTGTTTGTTATTGTATTTTTTTTTTTTTTTGAAATAGGGATGACAAATGCACAACCAGTATTTATAGATTTAACTGAAGCGTTTACAACTGATCAAATTTTTGAGTCACGAGAAGCTGTTATATCATGGGCAAGAGAGATAGGTCGACAAAATCGAGTAGCTGTTATTATTACTCGATCAGACGTAGAGACTGGAAAGAGAGGAAGAAAGTCAAAATTAATTCTTGGTTGTGATAGAGGTGGAGAATATAAGTCAAATAAAAATGACACAGGTACTTCAACTAAAAGGTGTGGATGTCCGTTTAAACTTAGATCGAGACCACTGAAAAATGATGAAGGATGGATTATTAAGTTAATTTGTGGACTTCACAACCATGAGTTAGTAGCTACTTTTGAAAATAATGCATGGATGGGACGTTTAACAGAAGAAGATAAGAAAAATGTTGACGAGTTGACAAAATATCACGTTGCACCGAGACACATCTTGTCATATTTGAGAGATCATGATAACGAGAATGTGACTAGTATCTATCAAATTTACAAGCGACGAAGTACATACAAGAAGAATTTGATGGGACCTAGAACTGATATGCAACATTTGTTGAAGTTACTTGAAGCTGAGAAATATACTTGTTGGAGTAGGACTCATGAGGACTCCAACATTGTGAGGGATATATTTTGGACGCACCCAGATTCCATAACTTTGCTGAACATGTTCCCTCTTGTGTTGATTATGGATAGTACCTATAAAACCAACAAGTATAGGTTACCGTTGTTTGAAATTGTTGGTGTAACTTCAACTGGGCTGACATTTAATGTTGCATTTGCTTATATGGATTCTGAACGTCAAGACAACTTTTGGTGGGCATTGGAGAAGTTAAAAGAGTTGTTTCTTTCAAACACTTCATTTCCTCAGGTGATTGTCACTGACAGAGAACTTGCTTTAATGAATGCAATTAAATTTGTATTTCCATCTTCAACAAATTTACTTTGCCAACTTCATATTAACAAAAATGTTAGAGCCAAATGCAAACAATATATATTAAACAGAGACATGCAAGAACCCATTCTTGAGTTGTGGAGTAAAATTGTTTATTGTTCTGAAGAGAATGAGTACGAGGTACTTTTGCAAATATTTGAGCAAGCATGTGTCGATAATATTATGTTTTTTGACTACGTCCGAGACACATGGTTGAATCCTCATAAGGAAAGATTTGTTGAAGCTTGGACCAATCGAGTATTGCATCTAGGAAATACTACGACTAATAGGTATGTCATTAAAACTTCATATTCTGTATTTTATTTCATATTCTGTATTGTATTCTGTATTGTATTTCATAACTGACTCTCTTGTATATTATTAGGGTTGAGTCTGCTCATTGGTCATTAAAGAGATTTTTGGAACACAGTAAAGGAGATTTTTGTAAGGCATGGAATGGTATGAATGACATGTTGAAGTATCAAATTATTAAGATCAAAGGTTCATTTGAGGCAAGTAAGGGTCGCAAAGAGCATGTACACAACAATCCATTCTTTAAGGAATTGACTTGGGTGGTATCTAGGAAAGCTTTAGGTGATATTGTTGAAGAATACAAGAGAGTCAGTTATGTCGGTAATGATAAAGATGCTTGTTGTTGTATACTTAGAAAGACTCATGGATTACCTTGTGCGTGTGAGTTAGCACGATACAAGATGGAAGGCGTTTCAATCCCATTAGATGTTGTTCATATACATTGGAGGAAACTAACCTTGAATAGTGATCAAGAGGATGAACAGTTGACAAATGATTCAGAGTTGGACATTACATCGGAGATGAATATAATTTGGAAAACATGGAAAACTCTTAATGTTGCTGGAAGAAGGGCATTAAAGAGCAAGTTGCGTGAAATAGCATATCCGGAGACAACATCAATCTGTGCACCAGTGGATAAAATCAAAACAAAAGGTGGTGTTAAGAAAAAAGGCAATAAGCCGAAGGGATATGACGTATATCGCGACCCATCATACTTTGAGCATGTTGATAATCAAGTCTCCCAGCAAGCATCCAAACAAGTCTCCCATCAAGCATCCAAACAAGTCTCCCATCAAACATCCAAACAAGTCTCCCAATCCCATCAGGTTAAAAAATATTTACACGAGTTTCCTGCTTTAATTTATCCATATATTGAAGATATAGTTAATGTTAAAGCAGATGGAAACTGTGGATATCGTGCTATTGCTGCTTTACTTGGTCATGGTGAAGAATCCTGGAGCATTATACGTCGACAGTTGTATACAGAGATTAAATCCAAACCAGATTTGTATGCTGCATTATTCCAGGAACGTTTGCAAGAAGTGACAGAGTCTTTACTTGTAACTGATTTGGACAACCAAGGTCACGAGAAGTGGACAACCAAAATAATAAGTGTCAATAATACAACTACAATACTACTGATAATCTCCTCCTCTAGAAATGTGTAAAGCCCTCTCTAATAACAGACGCATCTGATCTTCAGGACCACCAATATGCAAATCTAAGCTCTGCTGTATAAGACCACCAACTGCATCACACCGTGTACATCTAGTATCGGGATCAGCTCCATGACTAGGACCAGCACCATGACTATAACCAGCATCAGGACCAGGACCAGGACCAGCATCAACATCAGCATCATCACTAGGGCCAGCATATGCCACAACATAAGGGATCATCCGAGGATGAGATATCCTATAATACCACTGGATGTATCCCTCAACACACTGATGTGGATATGCAGCTGGATGCAATGTAGGTCGAAGCGATCGTACAGAATTCTGGTACATACTCCATTCAATGTCGACATCACGTGCAACGAGCATCAGTGGTGTAGGAGGAATGTGCTGAATATACCCAAACTGACGAATGCACCTCTCTGGTAAATACGGAACCATCGTGAAACACCAACGCATGTATCCTGTAAATAATGACACAGACTGAAATCGTGTCATAGCGCCATCATCATAATTCGGTGCCCAGATGATATATGTATCCCTCAAAGCATCCAACTTTGCCCTGTAATATGCAACATTCCCTGATGTTTGTTTCGCAGTCCAACGAAACATCCGTGGCATCGACGAAATATGTTCATCGAAATCCCGTTTACAAATATCAGGAAAATATTCATAAATCCAAGTCTGTAAATAATAGAAACATAGTAAAATTATTAAGGTGATCAAATAATTAAAAACATAATGATAAGTATAATAAATATAATAGTACCTGAAATAAAGATAAATAACCTTCAATCTGTTTGGTAGCAGGCAATGTACTATCTCTAAGATAGTCATATAACACAACAAGTGCAGCTGGTCCCCATGCCCATTTACCGCAGCTATCAAGATCTTGAAACAAAAAGAGATATTTTGCAGATACAAGTGTAAAACTCTTATCAGCCAAAATAGTACACCCTACCAAATGAAGTAGATATGCCCTAGCAGCACAGTCATATCTACGTTCATGAAGGTTCTTATAAAATACCTCTTTCAACCATTCAAAACTATAAGATGCTCCTCTGTTAGTCCTAGTCTCAGCCACAGCTTCATCATATGAAACTCCCAACAACTGAACAACAACAGCAATTGTCAAATCTTCATTGACATTTGCAGGAGGTGTAAAAAACTCTCCAGTACATGGGATGCTCAAAAAACCCCTGACATCGTCAAGAGTAATAGTCATTTCACCGAATGGCAGGTGAAATGAACTAGTCTCTGCGTGCCATCTCTCAGCAAAAGCAGATATCATATTACCATCAATCATCTGCAGACTACATCTTCTCAGAGGTCGTAATCCAGATATATTAATCCAATTATCAATTTCAGCAGGTAATTGATATCTGATATCAATGAATTTGTCCTGTTTTTTGCCATTTGAAACAACTTTCAAGGCACGTCTTTCCTGTTTAATTAAAAATAACACACAATTAAAAATTATAATATGTAATAAATTATAATGTTATAACTACAAATAATCTAATCACTATAAAAAAATTATTAAACTACAAATAATCTTATACTATAAATAAATAATTTACTAACTTGTCCATTCCACACATTAATGGCTATATGATGCTCATAATCGGTAAGGACAGAAAGATCATAAGGACCTCCAGGAAAAATCGGCTGTTCAGGCTGGTCATACTGAGGCTGCTGCTGCTCATACTGCTCAAACTGCTGCTGCTCCTGCTCATACTGCTGCTGCTCCTGCGGCTGGTCATACTGATGCTGGTCAAACTGCGGCTGATCATATTGTGTAGGCTGCTCATCCGGGGGCGCCTGCTCCTCATTCCTTCTTCTCCTTTTCTCAACAGCAGCTCTCCTATTTGATTGAGTAGGAGGCCGAACTCGAGAATGGTCGCCATCAGTCTTAGCTCCTCTGGTCCTCACTAACAATATTAAAAACAAAAAATTAACAAAAAAAAAAAAACCAAAACAGTACCGGAAATTTCATTTTTGAAATTTCCGGTAACCCATCCGGAAATTTCAAATTTCCGGTACATATTTTTAACTACCGGAAATTTCAATTTTCCGGTCAGTTTCCCGGAAATTTCAAAAACGAAATTTCCGGTGTACATTTTTAACTACCGGAAATTTCATTCCTTGAAATTTCCGGTAAAAGAATTTTTCCATAAAACCTTACTTTTCGGATTTTTCAAATCTTTGGTACGAATATATGTTTTTTTTTTTTTTTTTTTACTTTTTTACTAAATTTTTTAGGGGTATTTTAGGTATTTCAGCCAAAAAACATTAAATTGGGGGGTAGGGGTTTAATTGGGGGATACAAAAGCCAATTCTCTCTATACGCTATAGCTTGGCCAACGCACTTTTTTTAAAGTGACTTCAAGGGTATTCTTTTCTCTATACAAGGGAGTTCAAGATAAACAATGCAAATAATTTTATTTTTTTTGACGAACTGTAAAAATTAATATAAATTCATGTAAATATAAATTTAATAATATATTTAAATTAATTTTAAGGGTACTAGTGTTATATATTGAAGGCCAAAAATTATATATTGCTGTTGACATTATCTATTAAATAGAGTTAACATTCCACGTAATAATAGAAATTACGTTGACTGATATCTTGACAATTGAAATATTAATTTAATATTTTTGTTAAGTCAATATGATAATACTTTATACTTTTGGTGACTAAAAAGGTAATTATTTAAAAAAATGATATTATTTTGTGAAAAATTAGTCAAATGTTATATAACACTTCAATGACATTGATACAATCCTGAAATTTTATATAAAAAAAATTCAAAATGTTAAAGGATTATGAAAATAGACAAATGGTGCTATTGATCATTTCATTGTAAATACGTGTTTTAAATTAATTGAAATTCTAATAACACCAATATTTTCATTTTAAGTATAAGTTGACGAATCTCTCAAACTTTTTAATGATTTGAATTATGTTATTTCAATAAAAATAAGAGAAAATGAATCAAATTCTCAAATCTCAACTCGTAGAACAAAAATTAATTAAATTATTCTCTCAAATCATAAAAACGAAAAGGTAATTGTTATTTTTTTAAAAAAAATACCGCTAATAGTGTCAGAGTTGTAGTTAAATTTTAACTATTGATCCACGTTGAAATGGTAATCCATTGTTGAATTTTCCACGAAAATATACCTACAATGTTTTTTTTCCTTGTCCCTTTGTTCATGCAAACAAGAAATAAAACAAAAATTCAAGTCGGGTATATTATTAAATATATTTATATAAAGATTATTTTCATGTATACTAATTTGCTATAGAAAATTTGTAACCAAAAAAATATTACTATACCAATTTTAGCTACTTTACAAATATGATTACTAGTTGATATTTTATTTTATGTATCTTCCTAAAAAGTACAGAACAGAACACTAATATAAAATGATGTCAGGTGAAAGATATTTTGTTTTTAATTAAGGTTGTTGTAACATAATAACAAGTTGGAATCAGAAGCATGAATGTGGAGGAAGAGGTTGGACGCCTCAAGGATGAAATCAAGAGGCTTGGCAAGCTTCAATCAGATGGTTCTTACAAGGTAATATGAAAGGCCTTATTTTTCTCTTTCAATCCTTATTTTGTTCCTTCAGATTTGTATAGGGAATTTCAATTTGGCATATGTCTGATCCTGATGCTGAAATTCATCTATATGTGTTTGTTAAATTTGATACTTGCCTACTTTCCTGTGCTTGTGGATCTGCATCTTGAGTTCATGTTAGGGATCTTAATCTTGCATCAAACTATGGATCTATCATATATATATATATGCTTAATTCCCAGCCTTTGAAAATTATAACAAAAGATTAGATAATTGAGTTTTGATTATGCCAACTACATAGGTTTGTCTTGATTGTAACAAACCCAAGAAGAAAGATGGCTCCTTTATTTTGGATGGAAAGATTAATTCAATTCTATTGTTTGTCTTATTAAAATAAGAAAGGGATGCAAAGGGAATATAGATCCTTTGGGTCTGTTTAGTCTCAGCCTAGGATTTTTATAAAAAGGTCAGCGTCCCGCTGCGACACCACGGTTTTTTGATGTTGTCACATTAGCCACAATTGACTGTGATTCTCTTCTGCATTATCAAAGACTGTGATTCAGTTGTGATGACTTGATTGAAGCACTCAAGAAAAAGCTATCTTTTTTAGTGACACGAAAGCTAAGGCTTATCTACAAGCATGCTTCATAAATAAAAAAATCATAATAATTTGGCTCTGGTGTTGATATGATTTGATGGGCTAACAAGTATATACTACATGACTAATTGATCATAGGTAGATGCAGTTAAAAAGACCTGAGATAGTTTCTTTCGTTCTGTCTATACACACTAATTAATTAATTGGCTTACACAATGCTAATATTGCTGGACAATCTTTTGATTGGTAATGCATTATGTTGTTTAGATGTGAACATTCTCATGAAGCCAGAGCAAGTGATACTGATACAATTTATTTAACTTGTGTAATCTATGTTCAATTTGTAGTTTTCTATAATCATCATGTAGACTTGTTTTGCTGATTACTGGCTTATTGAGATGAACAAAATGTGGTTTTGTATTGTATTGTGAAGGTTACATTTGGAACGCTGTTTAATGATGACCAATGCGCAAATATATTTGAAGCACTTGTTGGGACATTAAGAGCAGCTAAAAAGAGAAAAGTATTAACATACGCAGGTGAATTGCTGCTGCAAGGGGTACATGACAACGTGGAAATCACTCTTAATGCCCTAACCTCTGCTGCTGCCAACTGAAACGCTATGTACCCAAAATCAAAATTAAACTGTGAAACGATAAAAGTACATTCCATGGGTGCTAGTTTTTATAAGCACTGATTGATGCTATCAACTTCTATTCAATGTCAATTTTTTTACTCTGAAAATTATGATCGCACCAGAGACTTGTCATCATAACTTTGTTGCAAAAGTTATGGATTTCGTAACCATCAGTCTTGGTGTTTGTTTGAATAGTGTTTCGCATCTAAAACTTTTCAATTTAAATTAACACCGAAAAGACTTAGATGTAAGTTTCATAATAATTTATAATGTAGTCAAAACAAAATTCTTCAACTATAAAATATTTACATGAATTATAATATTTATCCTTCTTGATCTTTTCCTCATTATATTCTCCTGACAAATATACCATTGGTGTAAACAACATGAAAATGTTAATTGTATTTTTAATCCATCTAACTGATAGAGTATACAGCGGGAAATAAAACAGAAATATGTAACCAAAATTGTATATTCTGATCTGCAAAACAAGGCTTTAAAACTCAGAGGACACTCTTGCTGATAGAGCCTTAACTCTTTATAAATAGAGTACACCCAAGCTTGATATACAAGCTCTAACAATTTTTCATTACACAACTGCTCTAACAAAAATAACTCTACATAACAAAAGCTAACTACATACTTGAGACATGTATCATGAATTAAGAACTAACATAACAGAAGCTGCATCAGCTATACACTTCCATACTATCTGCCTCCAAAAAATTGAAAATATAGGCTTAAGCCTCTTTCATTTGACAATGAATGCTTGGACGGCAAGATAATGTGCATAATTACATGATGCATATAAATAATTACAAGTATCTCAAGGGATTTCACATATGTTCATTATGGACAATAAAATGAAGGATATTCATGGGGGCTGCTTTTATATCACCCACACTAAAAAATGATTAGTAGTTGAAACATGACATGCTAGCCACGAAATCTATTAAAGGAGCCGGGGAAAACACAAAATCTTACTGGTAGGCTTACCGTTACCAAGGTATGCTCTAAGAATCAAGCGATTGATGTCTACACTAATGTTCGGTGGAGAGCCGCAGATGCATAAATTTAGCCAAGATTACAGGAAGGTTGGTTTTTACATGATTTCTGGCGGGGATAAAAAGGAAAAGATAAAAATTAATACAGTCAATAAGTTACATATGATCTACTTAAAAATCTGTGAGGGGATATGTCATGATGATCCATTAAGAATAAATGCTTGAAGAAGGCTCTGTGCTGCTTGGGTTTCATCAGGTGAACCCGATATGACAATAGTCCTGTCACTTGTTCCAGGACGAGGTTGGTAGATAACAACCTTAGCACCTGAAATCTGATAAGCACAATAACGGTGAGCTGGTTAACTAAACAAGAAATATGCATTGATAAATTTAACCATGCTGTATACCTGTCTCAGCCGAGCCAGATTGCTACCATTTTCCCCATACACAAGGTCTAGAGTATCCTCAGGAACCACAATTTCTACAGATGTATTAGTCACAATAGCAGATTTACTTCCACTGCAGACCAAACAAGAATAATAATAAGACATTGACAGTTTATGGCATCCTATTTTATATGTTCTACTATTTTCACCACTCAACTAGAAATTATGTTTGAATTGGCTAAAAGATCACTCCATAGAAGGATCTCAAATAAAGAACAAATGAGCAATAACCCTAGAAAAGCAATGTCAAATTAAACAGTAGTCACAAGTCAGGTATAATATCAGGTATAGAGATTAGAGAGCAGTATGCATGGTACAATATCACCTAATATTCTCGAGTTTCAAAAAGAAACTCATATTTAGTATTAAAATGACAGTTTAAAAAACACACACACAATAGCTATAATGGTGTTGCAAAAGTTATTATATACCAGAAAATATTACAAGATGAAATCGATGCCACAAGGAAGCTGATAGGAACCAACACAAAATAGAAAAATAGAAGTAATAGAAACTGTGCATTTTCATAAACCAGAGAGGAGATAGCCTCTGTTATGAAAGAAATCAACAATGAACTTTAAAATAACAATGGATGGTGATGATCTCCTAGCAGAAATGATGATGGTGCTCTCAAGATGAGAGAACCCCTTACTGAGATAGGAACAATTCCTATACCCAGTACCCAATATTTCCCTACTTCATAATTCTCATGATGCCTTTGATTTGGTTACCCTCTTCTAAATACCTCTTCTCTTCATGATTCCCATATCCCTTCCCCCCACTCACTCGTTGCCACGTAGCCATTATGTTATTCTCCTCCCTCACTAATCTTCCTTGTACAACACGATTCCTTCGCCTCTCATTCACATGCAAGCCTACACCATAGGGCCCCTTTCCATTTCCTTGCCCCTTTTTACCTTTCCAACTACACATGCATAATGGGTCTTAGGGTCTATCAAAAGCAATTTCAGTGTATGCCACAGCCATCTATATCTATTACATCACACCATAGATAGCCCTTAATATTATCAAAATCTAGCTTGTTTGGTTTCAGAACACATTTTCTGTTTTCACTTTAAAATACAAAATGTGCCGCCTTATTTTCACTTTGTTTCTGTTTTTCAATGATTTGCAGAGGAAAAATTGAAAACAGAAAACAAAGGAAAAACAAAAACAACAAATATTTTTTGAATCCCAAGAAGCCATTAGATTTTTGGATCCAAATATAATTTTTTACTTTGTTTCTACTGAAATTGTAGATTCACATTAAACAAGTCTAATTTGTTTCGCATATCAACAACCTGACAAGTTCTAGGCCGCCTTTTCGAGATGCTGATTCCCAACTAGCTTCATTAATGCTTCTTGAATTGATCCCAGCAACTCTCTGCAATCAATAATAATAGCAACAATAACAACAATTTGTGATGGTAAAACAAACCAATGCGTAACACACGTACAGAGAGAGAGAGAGAGAGATACCGGTGGTGTCCATAAGCCTGGGGAAGAAGGAGGATCGTAATTTCTAGTAAAAGCAAGATGATCAATGCCTTGTGAAAAAGTGTGCCTATTCAGACTATGAGAAATGCCAGCAGCTGATTGGCCTCCAAGAGGAACAACATCTCTCAGTCTCCCATAGGAACTGGTATCAGCTTGTAAAGAGGATTGACCACCAAGAGGACCATCTCTCATTCTTACATAGGAACTGATATCAGCTTGCAAAGAGGATTGGCCTCGAAGAGGACCATCTCTCAGTCTCCCATAGGAACTGGTATCGGCTTGTAAAGAGGATTGGTCTCCAAGAGGACCATCTCTCAATCTTACATAGGGACCGGTATCGGTTTGCAAAGAGGATTGGCCTCCAAGAGGACCTTCTCTCAGTCTTACATAGGGACCGGTATCGGCTTGCAAAGAGGATTGGCCTCCAAGAGGACCTTCTCTCAGTCTTACATAGGGACCGGTATCAGCTTGCAAAGAGGATTGGCCTCCAAGAGGACCTTCTCTCAGTCTTACATAGGGACCGGTATCAGCTTGCAAAGAGGATTGGCCTCCAAGAGGACCTTCTCTCAGTCTTGCATAGGGACCGGTATCAGCACGTAAAAAGGACTGGCCTCCAAGAGAAACATCTCTCAGTCTTTCGTAGGGACTAGTATCAGCTCGTAAAAAGGATTGGCCTCCAAGAGGAACATCTCTTAGTCTTTCATAGGGACTGGTATCAGCTTGTACAGAGGAAAGGCTCCTTGTTCCAGCAATATTCTGTGTGCCAAAAAGATTATCTCGCAGTCTACCAGTTGCATTATATAATGCATCTTGCACATTCGAAAATTCTCCTGTTATCTGAAAAAAGAGGATGTAGATGGAAATGGACTACTTAGTATTTAAAAATATCTGCGAGAACTATCTGGATGACTTAAACAAATATGGTGAATTATATATATTAGATTAGATCTTCCTGCAACATAGAAATAAACTAGGAAACAATATTGATCTCTAGTAAATAATAAACATCTTAACAGATGCAAGACATCCTTTTCTGTATTTCATAAATAACTAGTGCCAAGAAACAGCAGTAGAATGCACAGCATTGTTATAACTAGTATAATATCCATCATAGGGACAATGCAAGACATCTTTGACTAACGTGACAATCACAAATTTCTAGATACTAGATAGTAACCAAAAAAACATGAAGGGAAAATGAGCAGTTCCTGCATTCGAGTTCAAACCTCTGCATAGCAGTTTACTAACCACTACATAATCAGGAAGAAGAAAGGGGATAATATTTAACAAGACCCTATGATGGAAAAGTAGCTCCAACTTTAAACACAAACTCAAACATATCTTATACATAGTATCTTAGCACAAAGAAGCAACTGTTGATCTATTTCTCTCTACATAGTAGACTTGCCATTCTCTAGGTATATTTTCTCTCCTTTTCACATCCCCTTTAGCACTAATCTAAGTTTAAAGCTAAAAACTAAAGAATCATACAAGGAAGGAAAAACCATATTATAAACACAAGGATAATAAATATTTGCAGAGATTGGTAAGAAATGATTTACAATTTCACATATCTTAAAATGTTTAAATGCCATATGATTAAGATCGAAGAGTGTTGAAGAAAAGGAAAGAGGCATGACTAGCACCATAACCATAGCAGGATAGGGGATGAGAAAATTTATTTTAGTTCAATGGGGAGAGGTTTGTTTGAATTGATAGATACAAACACAAAATAACATTCCTTCAAAAAATTAAATGCATTATTCAGCAAGTATAGTACTAAAATAAAACAAAAGAAAGTATCATCTCCAAATCCAAACCTGTACAACTTGATCATTGTCTGATGCACATTTTGGAACTTGATCAGTCCCAATTATTCTTATGTTAGCCCCTGTTGCCTTCCTCATTTCGGACACTATTACTCCACCTTTTCCTAACAAACAACCAACTTGGTTTGATGGGATTACAAGTCGTGCCATCACAGATGACCCTGTCTTTAATCCAGAGTCTATCCCTTTCTCAATACCAGTCTCAACAGACCTGGAGAAAACAAGCACGACAGCCTTTTGTGCCGGGGAATATCTTGACTCAAGATTCTGAAATAAAAAACAAAGCCGCCAAAAAAAAAATTAATAAAAAAAGTAATAATATACACATACTACAACTACACAAAGGAACAAAAGGAGTAAAAACATAGATTTTATTTAACAAACCTCTGAAGCGGTAACAGTAATTAATCGATCCTCACACTCAGCTACTGAAGGGCCAATACTTATAGTAGCCCCTGTCTCACTTTGAAGAGCTCTAACTATGTTACCACCCTTTCCAATAATACCTCCAACTTTATCATTGGAACAAAGAATTTTGAAGGTGATTTCTTGCTGATGTGCTTTTGGTTCCAGGGATGAGACTCTATTAACTTCTGCCGACAATGAATGAACTCCAGTGGCATAGCTGTTAGAGCTACTAGGTAAAGTAGACAATGCTGAGCCCCTCTGCAGAAGATGATCCACATGCAGATCAGTTAATGTCTCACGTGGAGCTCCAATAAAAGTTTCACGTGCAATTGAAGTAAAAGTCTCGCGAGGAACTCCGACTAAAGCTTCATGATGAACCACTTCATGAGGATTTCGTCCCATTGTCTTTGTTATATCAGCAAGATGACAGTCTTGAAGACGGCGAGAGACCGCAACAAGTGCCTTCTTTACGGGTGACACATTTCCTTCTATCTACCACAAATCCAAAGGATGTTTTGTCAGTATAAATAGAGAGAAAATTTTCAAGCATGAATAAATTGAAGCCTATTTGCTTGTTCCAGCGTTCTTTGATTGGTCAGTGGGAAAAAGTTACCAATCCTAAACAACGAAACTAAGATCCTGCCTTATAAGCATCAAAGGTAGTCAAAGTGAAAGGTGCCGTTATAACACTAGACCACTGCCAAACTAGGCATCACCATTAAGTTCTAACCAAACAATTAAGAAAGAAGAGAAAATGTAATAAAAGGAAAAGTCTCGGCTACAAGCTTCACCACTAAAAAATCTAATCTGAGAATGAAAAATGTTAAAGCCGAAATAAGACCTCTCTCTTTCCAAAAAAAGAAAGTCTAGAGATTAGGAGTCCTAGAATACTACGAAAAGTTTAGAACCGTCGTGTATGTAAAGCAAGAAAAAACTCAGAATGAATGATGCTATTTAAACAATTTAACCGAAAAAATCTATCATCCATCTCACTTAACAACATGACATGCCATTAGCTTATAAGATTACAAATATTTAGTCAATATGCCTGGTAGGTCAAACATCACAAGACAATACCTATACAATCGTTATACAAGCATACTGTCTGAAAAGTTGCTGCATACTTTGACCACAATGAATCACTCACTCAATTCAATCTAAAACTGCAAATAATGCATAACTTTTGGTTGTTTTAAGGTAAATTGTTTGAACCAAAAAAAAACACCATCATATCCCACTTTACTTATTAATAAAGCTATGTATGCTTCTTAATAAGAACATTGGAAATGCCAAATGAGATACAAATTGCATTTACTTCCTGGATCTCAAAACTACTATACTACATATTGATTCAATTTCCTAACATCGCAAATCCAGAGCAGTATTCTACAAAATCAGAAAACAATCCAACTAAACTAGACTGAGAAACAGTCTCCTATGAAACATAAATCTTGACTCAGACACTAGACACTGACATGTTGACACCAGTAATAATTGTATTCAATATGTAGTGTCCATGTCAGACACTTGGACACACCTTCCATTAGAGGTGCCTGTGCTTCAGAGAGAGTATAAACTCTAGACTAAACCTTCAACACTAGAAACTTGAAAGTATAAACTACCAATATGCTGCAGTAATAATGGAATCATGTCTTTGAAGTAATTGACCTAAAATCCTCATTGAGAACTGAACGGTAAGAATCATCATACCTCAATCACTTCATCGGAAGAGGACATATAAGCTGGCAAATTATCCCTGCAAACCCTAATTTTGCATCCAGTGTCTCTTTTTATCTTCTCAACCACATTCCCTCCCTTTCCAATGACGGACCCGGCTTGCGCCGAATCCGCCACTAGCCGGCACGACACTATCCTATCCCCAAGTTCAATCCCTTCCGTCTCGGCCGCAACTTCAAGGATCCTATCGAAAACTCTCAACAAAGCTTCCTGCGCTTTCGACACCTCAACGAATTCCCCGTCGCTGCCGTGGCTTCTCAGCATAATTTTACCGTCGAGAGCACTTGAGGCTATAACCATGATGATTCGGTCCGGTGACTCCGATGGAGAATCCTCGATTCGGATCTTGGCACCGGTGGACTGTTGGAGATTCCTGATGACTGCTCCGGACTTGCCGATGACGCCGCCGATGCGTGAGGCGTTGCATAGGAGGCGGAATGCCACGTGTCCAGAGGGTACGGCGATTGGTTGTTGAACTTTGGACAGCTTTGCGCGCTTGAAAGATCCGTTTGGAGGAAATGGATTCGGGTCGGGTAATCCGGATATGGAGCGCTTCGCTGGCGGTGAATGGAAGTTACTTCCCATAATCCTATTTCTTTTTTTTTTTTCTTCTAAATTTTCAAAATTGTTGAAACGAAGTGTAAGAAAACGAGAGTTGCAGCAGCTGAGAACGAGACGAGGAAGTTCAGCTGCTACAATACGCCGAGGGGAAAGACGCGGGTGCGTACTGCGCCTAGGGTTTCAGAACCCGCGCGTTGGTGGATTATTACAGCGGAGTATATTAGTATTTCTCAAAAAAAATTAAAAGATGTTTTTTGTTCATATATAAAAATGTTGTAATAACAATATTATTAAAGAAAATATAATTAGTTAATTGTAGTGAATTTAATTAGAATTATTAAAATTATTTAAAAGTGGAACAAATTATATTAAATCAATATTTTTTATCATTTATAATTATACTGTGAAGTGAAAGTTGTGAGAATTTTTAATAAAAAATAAATTGTTCAACAATGTCGCATAAATTGTTAAAATTTTGTGAGACTCCTATTTCACTCTAGCGTTATCTCTTGAGTGATGCATGTATTTTCCTTACTTTTTTTTTTAATATGGCTTTTTTTTACATTTGTTTTTTTTAATTATTATATATTAAATCATGTCAAAAGTAATAAA
>JBBPBT010000629.1:1022114-1067016 GCA_037974875.1 Cicer bijugum | reverse complement strand
CAAATAGCTAGATTCTCATAATTAGGATGATTAAGTCATGTATCTTGAAAATATAAATCTTCCAATGTAAAAAAAAAAAACAAAACTTTTTACAATTAACTAAGAGTAGCAAGGTAATCCCTTTACAAGCATAATAGAAAACAAAAGGCATTAGTCAACATTTATCATGCATATATGTAAGCTTGTTCTCCATGTTTGATATTCTTCTTCCAAATGAAAAAAATAAAATGTTAGTATCAAGATTGATTAAGGAGAAAGTAATCAACAAAATATTAAACAGTAAACAAAATATTAAACTATAAAACATTAGAAACAAGATATTAATTACTCGAGTCTTTATGAAAACTAACAACTTCATTTAAATCTCTAATAAACACCAAAAGACCAAAAAAATTATATTAAGAAGGTGATTAAGACAAATTAAAATAAATTTAAACTATTTTTCTATAAATTATTTTTTATAAATTATCTTTGATAACTTATAAAGTTTAATTGAAAACAACTCATCAATATATATTAATTTTTTTTTATAAGTTATTTCAAACAAATTTACTTAAGTTTATATCAATAAACAAACTCAAATAAACCAATTTAAATCGATATATTTCCATTGTCAGCAACACAAATTAGTTTGTATCATTTATCTCCTTATTCAAGAATACTGTTGAGTAAAAAAGTAAATAAGTGATTGCTTGAGGGTTGCCAATTAATGTGTCAAAATGGCAAGATCGAAGAAATAGTCACATTAGTGGTATGCGGGGGATTGTCCCTTTCTTTCTCGCTCTTTAGATTCGATTTATTTGCCACCTTTGAATGGCAGGTGAAGAAAGAATCATGCTTCGTAGAAGCAAAGTGTACCCAAGACATTTTGAATTTAAAAAGAAAAAGAGCTTTAATTTTATTAGTTACAAAATTACAATATTTTTTGTGGTTCCAACAAAATTACAACTTTAGCTTCACGTTTAAAAAACTGTATACATTTTTTTACAATCAAATCATACATACTGAATATCATAACTTTAAGTTTTTTAACGAAGACTAGTTTTTATCGAAAAAATTATTTGAACACGCAAAATAAGTAAGTACTTCCTTGAAAAATTAGTTACACAACAAAAGAGTTTTATTGACACGGAAAAACATACATTTTAATTAAACCGGGCCTAAAAGTTAAGAAAGAAAATGAAATAACATTAATTAAAAAAACAATGATATAGCACCCTAAGAAGAAAGGCACACATAAAGAAAAAAATGAGTTTATTTAATTAATTTGTTGATTCTTCCATAACGTTTGTTTGTTGGAGGTGTGAAAGATGGGTAGAGTGGTAGATGAAGAAAATGGGAACGTGGGTGTGGCAATACCAGTGTTACCTTCTTCGAGTTCAAGCAGTAGCGCTGCCACGACGGCACGAATCGGACGGAGAGCAGATCCATTCCTTGTAGTTTGTGGCTGTTTCAGTTTCATAACCGCTTTAGCTGCTATTCTCTGTATCGCCGTTAATGTTCTCTCTGCTGTTCGCTCCTTCAAAAATCAATCCACTGTATCTATCTATCTTCTTTTCTTTTTAATTTTTTTTTCTAACTTATTTATTCATTTATTGGATTTAATTTATAATAAATTGATTTTGTGTTTTAGATTTTCGATGGGATATTTCGTTGTTACGCTGTTCTCATAGCGGTTTTTGTGGTTCTCGCTGAGACGGAATGGGGCTTCGTTGTTAAGTTCTGGCAGGTTAATTACGTTCTTTCATTTCATTTGTTATTAGTATGATCTTTTGAAATTGTTGTTTTTGAGTTTCATAGTTCTACACCCTATAAAGCTTGTAGAATTACACCTTTAATACATATGAGGCTTGAAGTCACCCTCAATATCTTTTTAATATGACTATGACCACATCAAAAGGACTATGATATAATAAACTGCACTAAAACTCACATATGTTTTTCACATGATTTTGAAAATGCATCCAACCAATATTTTTCATAAGAGTTTGAAACTCATTATATAGTACTAGAGGCAAACCCACATATATTTTTTATTTAATGTAGATTTTAGTATTTATAGAGTCGAAAACTACTCAATATGAGATTTATCTGTGGGACTTCAATAATTTTTAAATTTACACACTAAAATACTCTATGTTTCAACCTAAGTTGAATTGATGGTTGTTGGATCACATTATTTTAGGTCTTGTTTAGTTTGTGAATACATTCCATGTTTTCATTTTCTAAAATACATGTTGATTTTACCTTCACAAGAGACTCCAAATGAACTATTGTGAGGAAGGGAAGATAAAATGTTACTTAATGAGGATAGATTCCGAAAATAATGAAAATTACTTTTTGAAAATTTTGTTTTTTTTTTAAAATGTAGATAATTATTAATTTTAAAAGTCTTTTACCTCCTAAAGTTAACAAGTAAAATTAACACAAATTTTAATAAATGAAAATAGGAAAGATTTTTGCAAAGTAAATGGAGCTTTAAAATTATATGTTTTTACTTTGAGGCCTCGTAAATGTTACGAGTACTTTAAAAGCAAATTTTGACAAAGGTGTTTTCTACTAACCTAACATGGATAAGATGGTAGTATATAGGGATGAGAATATGCCAGGCCAGATCGGACTTTGAAAGGCTTGAGTCTGACCTACGATGAATTTTTTAGGTATAAGCCTGACCTACGACCTATCATATGTTTTTTTTTCGGCTTGAGTCTGACCTACGACCTATCATGGCATGGCCTGATCTGTAAGCTTATTTAAAAGCTTTATTCACATTAAAATATTTAAATGTTATATTTTATATATTTTTTAAATAAACTAAACTAAACTTTTATATACCAGAAAAACTAATAAGATTATAATCAAATCTAATAAAATAATTACTAACAAGTTTGTAATGCAACAACCTTATAATAAAACAAAAAAACAAAATGTATTTCTACTTAACAAACTCTAAAAAGTCCTTAAAAAATTACAGATAAAACAAAATGAATCCCATAAACACTTACACATATCAGCCAACAAAACACATTCAAAATCCAATTAATGACAAAAATATAATATCAAATCTTCAAAGTGAGTTGTATGTTTGATTTATCAACCTTAAAAATAAATAAATAAATAAACATATAAGTAAAAATTGAGTCCTAATAAAAAATAAATTAGTTTTTATACATGTATCAATCTACATACTCTATCCATATCAATTTGCATGATGAGTTACCCATTTCGAGTTACATGATGCTACTCAGATACCAATATCAATGTGTATATATATATATATTAAATAAAAAATGATTTTTCTAATAAAATATTTAAAAAAATCTGAAACAAACACTATTTTAACCCTAAAAAATGATTTTTGGGCAAAAGAATATATTTTTTTTTAAACAAACACACCCATTATTATCTCTCAAACCAATACTCTCAACCAAACTCATATTATTACCTCTCAAATAAAATCATATTCAGTAATAATAATAATAATAATAATATATAAAGGTAACAAATAAACAATTATCTATACCTACATGATGCTCTACCCATATCTGATTTACATGATTTTCCATATATATATATATATACACACACATATATATTAACTAAAAAATGATTTTTTTTTTAAATATGAAACAAACACCTTTTAAATCCTAAAAAATGATTTTTGGTTTAAAAGAATAAATTTTTTATTGAAACCAACGCACCCATTATTAAATTTCAAACAATTTAAACAAATATTCTCAAACAAACTCATATTCATAAACAATTAGGGTTTGCTAGTTTATATACTAATAATATATATAAAGATAACAAATAAATAGTATTGGTTTTTATAAAATATAAAGGTAACAAATAAATAACATTGTTTTTATAAAAAATATGTTGTTTACATTATTATATACTTGTTTATTGGATTGAGTGCAATGAAAATTAGAAGAAAAAAAATAGAATAAATAATAAAATATATATAGGTCGGCTTGTCAAGGTTTAATAGGCTTTTTTATAAGGCTGTCTGAACTAGTTACATAAATAGTCTTTAAAAACAGTTTGAGTTTAGCCTTTTTATTAAAGCCAAAACTGTTTGAGTTTAGCATTTTTATTAAAGCCATAGGCCCTGGCGTACGGTCCGACCTATTTCCATTCCTAGTAGTATAGAAATGGTGAGAGGGTTTTAAAAGTAATTGCAAAAAATTAAATGAAGTGTAATTCTTGTGTTTCGTTTTTCATTGCTACTTAACAAACAACATTTGTCTTTTACTTTTACTGGTTCATTGCATTTTCAGGTTCTGGAGTATTGGGCTGGCAGGGGTATGCTGCAGATATTGTACATTTTCTCTTTCTTAAATGTTTTTTTATTATCTATTAAATATTCTGTGTTAACCAAATTCTTAATTTTCTACAATCTTACAGTAATTATTATTGTGTGTTTGGATCTGAGTTGGATAATCGTGATTTTTAATGGAATTTATTTGTTTAAAATTGTGTTTGAATTGAAAATGATCTATGTTATTGTGTTTTTATGATGTAAACAAGTTTGTTATCTGATATAATGTAAAACATTGGGAATAAATCCTCAATTTAGTCTCTAAATTATCAATTTAGTCTCTAAGTTAGTGTCACTTTTTCAACTCAAAACTGCCACACATCCGTCTTTACTAAAATCATATATGATAGATACAAAATCAATTCTGAGTTTTTACAGTATAAAATCAAACACACCTCAAACTTTTGGGGTAAGGTGGAGATTGCATGATATTTCTGTATACATCATGATGCATATAAATATTAATTGTAGCGTGGTTTCTGTCTGAGTTGTGGTTTTTCTTTTCTGCAGTGTAGCAGTGATGACCAGGGCTTTCCCCGACTATAATGGGAAGCGAAAAGATCTTGTTATTCTTCAAAACATTGCCTGTTATCTGCTTCTTTCTTGTGGTGTAGTTTATGTTATCTCGGTAAGATTATTGAAGAGACCAAACTATAGTTCCAATTCATAAGCATGTCTATTATGCCCTTTTCACCAAACCCTGGTTTTATAAAACTGCCAGACAAGCTGCTAGTGTCAAAAGATGGTCTAAATGATAACTTCAAAAGAATTTGATGTTTGTATTTTTATGTGCAAATTATTTTCATTTTGTAATCTAGTATTGATTTTTCACATTATTTGGCTTTGAATGTTGTCCTTCGTTTAATATTTTACAAATCACAACTTAAATTAATCAGTTTCTCTTCCTTGCACTTATTTGAAAACTTCCAAGATGTTTTAATTTGCAAACCGTGTGTGTATTATATTTCACGGCTCTTGTTTGATATACCTTGGGTCAGAGTTCAAACTATTTTTCATTAAATTATTCTTCCACTCATTCTCTGTTGTTGCTGACAGTACTCAGTCAAATATTCTAAAAAAAATCTTCATTGCATATATTGAAAGTATTCTAAAACGTTTTGCTTGTATTACCATTTGAAGGGAGTCCTATGTGTTGGTTTCCTAAAACGTCATCGCCAGAAGCAGGAGATCACTAGAGAGCAAGCAACCAAGGATCTTGAGGTAATATGCTTATATTAAGATGTTATGATTTATTCTTGTTTGTATTGCACACGTGCATGTCTGCAGTTCTTTGTCTCCCTTGGTTGCAAACTTATGGAACATTTTCCTTTATATTGTAGCAAAATTTAATTTATATACCTGAAATAAACTGCATGATTTGATGCTAGCTCCTATTTCCTTGCTCCAGATTTTATTTGTTTCAAATCAAAGGTTGACTTTTATTTTTCTTAGTTAAAGAAAAGAAATCAAGGATTTTGGAGACCGTATGATCATTACTGCATGTATTTGAATTTTGGAAAGCATTATTTGACCAGGACTATATCTAATAGTTATTCAAATAAACTTTGAATATGGAAGGCTTGCTTCTTTTTGCCTGGTTTAGAGTTTAGACATTGTGGTCTGATTGCAACACTACTATCCTTGTTTGTGTATTTGCTCCCAAGTCCTATGTGACAAAGTTCATAATCTCTCAGAAACTTTTATCTCAGTTAATCCAATAAATTTTTTACAGAAAAAGTTACACTAAAAGTTACTTGCTACTATTGACACTTGACAGGAGTTGGAACGGCGCAGAGCAGAACTTGAGCAATTGCTTGTGGCAGAATAGGTTTGAAGCTTTGAAAGTAGTGCTGAAATTGTCTAATTACACGGTGAAGAGTGAAGAGACCTCTAAATGAAACATGACCTATGAATGTCCTTATGTTAGTGTGGGCTGCTGGTTACTATGTTGTTTGTTCATTTTATGAAACAACTGAATTACATTCTTTAAGGTGAAAAATTGACCTATTCTGTGTAAATATGTAAAGGTAGTATTCAAAATGGTGTTTCAACATTCGATTCGTGTGGAAATTGAGTTAACATCAGTGCATGTCTTCGATGCCTGTAGCCCTTTACCATCCAATAATTTTTTAATGGGAAATTTAATATCAACCAATCAAATTATGAAATGTTCATTTGGTGTACTGATAACTGATGCAAGGGGTGCCTGATTTGTAACTCCTGTTTATAGTTGATGCTAAATGCCCTATAATTTATGCTTTCTAATAGTGCTTGAATACTAATTTTGCCTGTTCATAAAAATTCATGTTGCAAAATTATTTTTTTGACAAGAATTTATAAAAAAATTATTGAAGAATGCCAAAATTTATACGTCAATGGCTTCTGACAATCACATATAATTGTTGTGCTGGAAGTAGAGGATATTATCGGATTCAAGTTTATGCTGACTCTCATATTGCCATCTGTCTATTTTGTGAAGGATGTATACCGACTCTCATATCTTTAGAGAAGCCAGCCAAGTTTGGCATGCCTTATCAAAGTCTTACGTCCAATCTCAAAATTTTGGATTGCATTAAACTGCACAAAGTTTTACCTATTAAATAATCTCAGCCATTAATATAAAATCAAACAATTTATATTACATAATAATAAAATTAATTTTAAACCATCTCGATTATTTATTTTTATCAAACGGTTGACATTAAAAACTACATCAGATGTTTATTGCACCAAATACAATTTTATCCTACTTGTATTCCTTTTATTTATTTGTGGGGAAGTAGCCCCCTTTAATTCACCTAAAAAATGTTGGGGGGAAACTAATTTTTGATGTTTATTTAAGAGTTGTTATTGTTCTAGGAAATATTAAACTATATTTTTACTTTTTAAAAATTACACAACAACAAGTTTTGCATAGTTTTCAGATAAATTACATTATTTCTTAAATTAATACATATATGAGTGGAGGCTTGGCATTGTGTTTGTGACAAAATAATAATATTTGAAATAAAATAGCCGAGTATTTTGTTTATTTTATTGCATATATAAGGCATAGAAGTAGTTTTTGTTTCGCCCTCCAAATATCCGCAAATTTGAAAATAAAGAGCGCGTTCTCTCTCACACACTCAGTTCCAGTGAGTGAGAATAGATTACTACTTCATAATTGATTCTGTTTAGATTTCAAGTTTCTGCAACAACAGGTAACGCTCCTTCCTCATTTTTCTCCCTTCAATCTTTCTTTTTCTTTAATACTTTGCACTTTATCTCTCATGTTTCATATTTAACATTAATATTCATATTAATATTAGTATTTATTATTATCTTAATCGTAAACGTTACAATCATGTTTCATCAGTATCGTTCTCCGTCATATCTTCATTTATGCATGTTGACATTATTATGATTCATCAGATCTATCTTTCAATTTTAACCTCACACATATCTATTTTTAATTTTAATAGTAATTGTTGTATTTTTCAATCTTAGGTTAATTAATATGTTTTTCAGTCATAAAATCTCAAATCTGTATATATTTTAGGGATAAGAGAAGAATGAAGGATAATGTGCGTACAGAGTTAGATGAACTCAAATCAGAATTGGAGAAGCTTAGGGTAGAATGCCAATTGAAAACACAACACATTGAAAATTTGAAGAGAAAAGACCGCTCTGACCAATTTCAAGAAATTACTCATCTGGCTGAGAAAAGAGCTCACGAGCTCGATCTCAAATCAGAGGAGATTTATGAACTCAAGAGAATCAATGAGAATCTCAACTCTAGTTTGCACGAAAAAGAAAAGCACATTGCCCATTTGAGTTTGGAGAATAACAAGATTCAAGCTATTTGTGCTGAGAGGGAGCTCAAATTGGAGGAAAGTAACAATAAGTTGGTTTTGGCTTTGGATGAACTCACTGCTAGAAACAGTTATTTGGAGCAGAATGTTTGTGCCAGCAGCGAGGAAATTTCGTGTCTCAAGTCGTTGTTATCGGCTACAGAGAAGAAGTATCGAGAGGCTGAGGAGAGAGCCCAGCAGGCGAAGACACTGAGCTTACGAGAGGATGTGATACTGCAATTGGAGGAACAAAATATCAGCGTGCAAGATCAAATTAAATGGAGAAATGAACAGTTTAAACATCTCGAACAAGCTTACCAACAACTTCAAGTTCAGTTCAAATTGAGCAAGGAGGAGTGGGAGAAGGAGAGATCTTCGCTGCTCGGCGAAATATCTTCCTTGCAAATCAGTTTGGATTCTCAGACAAGAACTTTGGACGGGCTTCAATCTCGTTTGGAGATGTGTAACCATGCGTTGGCTCGCGAAGAAAGCAAGAGGAAACTCTTGGAGGCTGAAATATCTGAGTTCAAGACTTGTTTTGAGGATGTTTATGGTCAGTGTGAAGAAAAGAAGTCTGAGATACAACAGCTGACCGTTATGAGGAATGATGAGATAGCCGAGTTGAGAAACTTGCTGGGAGAGAAAGAGACTCTTGTGAAAGAATTGGAAAGGAAAATCGTTCACCTTGAACAAGATAATCAGGAATTGAGAGATTCACTTAAAGAACTGAGGGAAGTTCAAATACGTAATGGGGGTGGGAATTCTAAGACATCAAAGCTTCATAACAAGCTAAGACGGTTGGAGGAGGTTCATAAAAGTTGTTCTTCAGTTCTCATTTCTAAAGAAGCCCAATGGGGTTCTCAGATAGAAAAGATGGAAGCAGATATTGTTGCTTATAAATCTGCACTGACCAATAAAGAGCGAGAAATCAGGGAGCTTCAGATGGAATTGGAAAAATGTTACTATGCCATTGAAGAGAAGCAAATTGGACTGTTGATCTTTGAATCAGTACTTGTTGAGGCTTATTCCAAATCAAAATCATTTGGTACAGAAACTGGTAAAACAGTTTGTGTCAAAGAGAATGAAAATATGATTTTAATTTCTACTGAGGAATTGAGAGTGAAAGACAATTCTCTAAAAACTCTGGCACAACAACAATTTCTGTTGGAGGAAGAGCTTGAACAAAAAAAGAAAATGCTCGAGGAATCATCTGGAGGCCAACTCATATTGAAAGAGCAACTATTGCAGATGGAAAACACCCTAAAAAATGAAAGAAACGTTGCATTTGAGGCTCTAGAGATGCTAAAACTTGAAATGGCTAAGAAAAATGATGAAATATCTCGATTAGATTGTGCAGCACAGAATTGGAAGTCTAATGCTGAAAACCTTAAAGTTTCCTTTGAAGAAATGCAGAGAACATACAAAAGAATGGAAGCTTCCCTCCTATCACAAATTGAAAATGAGCAAGCCCTTAAGCAGGAGAGCAAAAGCCTTCTCTGCATTGTCAAGGATCATGAGAGGAAAACTGAAGATCTTCAACAGCAAATAGCTTTACTGGAATCCTGCAATGCAGAGAAAACAAAGGAAGCAAAGAGATTTAAGCAAGAGAAAGATGAAATTGTCCAAACTGTAATGGAGAAGGATGGTTCCATAAAAGATCTTCAGAAAGATATAGATGTTGTCTGCTTGAAGCAAGAGTTCATGAAAAAAGAATTAGAAGATGCAGTTCTTGCACAACTAGATACACTAAAAGCCCTTGAGCAGAAGGAAAATCTTCTTTGGAAGATTAAAGATGAGAAAGATCAAACTATAAAGCATTTTCAGGAGCTAGCTAAAGCATCAGAACAAGAATTTTTGGATGCACTGTGTTTCTCTTTTTCAAAACAAGTGGAAAAGTTGGTTGAGGTTTGCATGCTTACTGAGGCTTTGAAGAATGCGGAATACCTGACAAAGCTAGAAATTGAAGAGAAGAATGCAAGAATAATGAAATCGGAATTGGAAATTAACGGTTTGCTTGAGAGTTTGGCACACACAGAAGAATCATGTTCCCATTTTAAACACGAAGCTAAGCAGTTTCAAACATCATTGGAAACCATAGAGTTAGAAACTAAAGAGTTGACGAATGAAAAGCTGAAGATGGAACAGATAATTACAGAGATCAAGTTTGAGAAAGGAAATTTGATTCATGACATCACGAAATTATCGACAGAAAGGGAAGATATGTTGGCACACATAGAATACATCTATGACAAAATTAGAAATTTGTCTAGTGAAGATATGCAGTTGATGGAGAGACTGGGAAATATAGTGAATACTTCTATAGATGATGAAAATGAAACAACAATGGATTCAGTAGTTTGTGATAAACTACACGATTCTGCTCAAGATAGTGCATATGGTATTCTTTTACCTCCCACAAACAAAAAAGTTGAAGAAAATTTTGATGGGCGATTGCCATTGAGAGAGGTTAACAGTTTGCATATGTAGACCAAAGAAGAATTTTGTGTTCTTGCTGAAGTAAATGCCACAAGGTATACAAATTCAGAAATAAGCACCTCTTCATATTGTCATGTTTAGTTGTTTGTGCCTCTAAATGCACATGTATGCAAGACAAGTTTAAAATCCACCTTGTATTGTGGATTTCGTTATGAATGAAATGTCTTGAATTTTTACTGTTCAGAAATGGAGGTAGTCAATAAGCCATGCTATAATCTCATAATAATGATTTTTCTTTGCCTCATGCCATCGATTTTTCTTTGTCTCATATGCCATCGATTTTTGCTTATTAAAAAAAATGCAATTCAATCATCTAATTAGTTGAAATTGCCATTTCTTCACACATCCATAAAATTTCCATTACTGATTTGCGTAAGTAGTTGCTATTTTGCTAAAGATTGCAAATAATGGATGTTTTAGCTAGTCTCGTTTAGTGCTGTGCTGTTGTTTCACTTGATAAGTCATTTGGGAAATTCTTCTATGCGGTTTTGGTTTTTTTCATGTTGTTGTTTAACTTGATAAGTCATTTGAACTATCTTACATTTGCTCTAGAAAGGATTAGAATCCTCTCCTTTTGACTCTCTCATATCCTAAAAGTGATACATACAAAAACCATTTTTTTGAATTTATATACAAAAAAAAAAAAAAAAAAACTGAATAAAACGATGTTTTTGTACCTATCACTCTCACAACATGAGAGAAAAGGAGGTAGTCCCAAAACCTTTAGAAAATGGATTAGAAGGGTGGAAGTACAAAAGGTGATTTCACTAACTAAATTTTAAGTCAGTAGAACAATGTGGGAAAATTTTTCTGATTCTTGGTTCACGATCTATTCAATGATTGAATTCTTTCAGATTTTGCGCAGTGGTTGCATTATGTTTTTTTGCATTATGGCTAAATGTATAGTGATAACAGTTGTCACGTGAGCTACTGACATACCACAGATTACAAAAAGGACCAACTAACTATCATGGCAGCAGCTTGATTGCAAAAACCAATCAACGGCGTCGAACTTTTCATTGGCATCATTTTAACAGTAACAACCACGAAACTAAAAGAGAGAACTTTGGGAGTATGTGATGTGTTGTAGAGGGCTACTAGCTAGTGAGAGATTGAAGTCTGCTCTTAAGTTTACCCAAAGGTTTCCTACAAAAATAAAAAAGTAGTGTATCAAACACACAAATGGATGATTATCTCCGTCACATTGTTTTTAGAACTCGATGCTCTATCCATTAATCATTTTATGCCTCGTGAGGCTGATTGTATGGAGTGCTTGCCGCCTCCTTCTGCCACAGTAGCTCCAGTTTCCAGCCGTTCGTGTAATAGGTAAAAAGCACCCCATAAAAATGTTGGACCAGTTCAATGTTAAGACTGTTGAACAGTGTTGGAAAAATTATCTTGGTCCATTTGAGCAGTAGTTGCATCATTATTTTGCCATACATAAATTTGATTTGATAATACCATAAAAATTGCTTAATTTTGGTGAATACAAGTAAAAAAAAACACATATTAAAAGGAACAGAAAGGAAAATATAGAGACTGAGTATGATTTATTGTATGATTAGAGAAAGCAGGGTTCTTCATTCAGGAATATAAAGTTGAATCAGTATATGCCAAAGACACAAGTAACATTAATAAAATTGCTTAATTTTGGTGAATACAAGTAAAAAAAAACACATATTAAAAGGAACAGAAAGGAAAATATAGAGACGAGTATGATTTATTGTATGATTAGAGAAAGCAGGGTTCTTCATTCAGGAATATAAAGTTGAATCAGTATATGCCAAAGACACAAGTAACATTAATAATAAGTACAACAACAGAGATAACATGTTTGGCTGTTATGTTACATGAATATGGAGGCAGAACCTTCAAATCTGCTTAGCTGACGTACTGATTTAGTAATTTGATTGAAACTAGTCATTAAAGTAGGAGTTTCATGGCAATTATACGACATATATTCAAATTCATCAATCAATTAGATTGAAAATAAAATCCGGCGAGAGATTTTACTTGGACATTGAATTTCATTGAGCAGAGTTGGAAGTATCTGGCTTTTGAGAATAACTGGATAACCATTTCTGCTTGTTCTTCTGTGATGTATTCCAGTTTCTAGAAAACTGTGTAAGGCCTTGAGATAAGGATCCAAGATTTACCCCATTTTCAACCAAAATGCTAGTCACTCCCATTTTAGAGACCTATCAAATGATATAGGAGTCAACTAACTTGAAAAAATGAAAGGAAAAAAAGATACTACATTAAAACGAGTGCATGATGATTCTAAACGCAATTGCAGCCACAATATAACAATTTTGGTGCATGTTTAGAATTCCACTGAGTTCAACAAAATCACAGTGACACTTCGATTTTGTTGAAGCTCGAGAATTTAGCTTTAGCAAACACCGTGAAGACATGGTGATTCTGTCGAACTCACTGTCAATCCAAACATGTGCTTAGAGGTCTCTATAACGGTTCACAGGGAAACCATAATTTAAAATCATGTCAGAAAATTGTAAATTTTGCCAAAATCATACACCGGGATTTTGTTAAAGTGAGAGTGAATCGAAATATGTAGTATCATAATAATGATAATTACCGCTTGGATGTTCCTATTCTCATCATCAAAAAAGAGCATGGAGTTAAAAGGAATTCCAGTGATTGAATGAATTCTCTGAAAATGATCTGTTTTATGAGTCCAACTGGAATATATTTCCTGAACATAACACAATTAGGTCAACAAGAATAATAACTGTGTGAATAGATTATAATGAAAGAAAGAGAGAGAGAGAGAGAGAGAGAGAGAGAGACCTGTGCGACGAAGAATGAAGTGATTCCCAATTTGTTGAGAAAAGCTTTAGCTATATCTGAGGTTGGAGAACGAGAAGCGATGGCAAGATCGATTCCTTTGTGTTTGAGAGCAGATAAAATACCGATGGCGTGAGGATAGAGAGAAGGAGTTTCGCGCTTCGATCGACACTCACAGTAAAAAGGCCAGAGCGTGTAATCGAGATCGAAAACAACCAGTTTCGGTAAAACTTCGAATGCTCCGATAATCTGCAATGCCTCCGCCTTCGCCTTCTCCGCCGACTCTCCCATCTCTCACTTTTCAACGATACATTGCATTTTCCGAATATATACTTCCCTCTTCTTCAGATCAAAATGCTCTTTAACTACTTATTTATCACAACTCCCCAATTTTTTTTTTTTTTTTATTTGGAGCTTAGGTCATCTGCTTCTGTTAATATTAACAACTTTGCAGGGTGATTTTGTTGAGTGAAAAAATAATAAATAAATAAAATTTTATTTATTTTGTTAATGTTAAATTTACAAAAGGCAATAAGAGAAAAAAAAAATATAAACTGTTAATATATAAAATTTAAACGTTATCTAGTGATAGAACGATAGATTTTTTATTCAAAAGTTTCTGGTTTGAGCTCATCTAATGTTCTTGAAAGAAAATAAATACAAATTTTTGTACAAGTGTTTTTTGAATTCACATTTTTTTATAAGTGTTTTTTGAATTCACATGTCTCTCTACCTCTACGTTAGATTCAAACATTATCCTCTGATTATAAAATTCTTTGATTAAAAAAATAAAATTCTGTGGTAACTCTATAAAAATCTCAAATATAAGCATAAAATACACACATCTTTTGGTCTAAATTAAAAACATATAATTGTATGTCCTAAAGCATCTTCCAACTAATGTAGATTTTAGTTTCCAATAACTAAATTAGTTTATAGATTAACTGTATTTAGTTATTAATAAGTACTAAATTAATTATTATTACTTATAATTATACTAGAGGGAGTAACTTTGTAACAAATTAAAGTTCCTTTGATGATCAAATTTATAAACTTGTTTAATAAACTATAAGCTAATTTGTTGTTCTTACCAAAAAGAACCTAAGACTAAACCATGATTAATCACCCCATTCTGGTTACTAATCATCGAAAATTCCTATCGGACACACGACATACTTACTTACACTATGAAGTTTGAGCTGATATGCTTTCTATATTTTGCTAGTCCCACCAAAACTAAGAAAAGAAAGATATCAACATTTTATACGTCATCCTGCAGATGTGAGGCAACTCAAGATGTGTCTACACAAAAAGATTCACTTATCAAGGGCCATATGTTGTACCAATACAGCTCTTTTAACCTCGTCAATCCTCATATTTCTCTCCTACCTGAATCTTTGGTTCTGGGTTGGTACTTCCAAATATTAACATTTTCTGCTGCTTCTAACACTATTATCATGACATTAAACATGTTTCTTTTAGCATCCTCCTTGTGAATCGTCGACTTGGACCACCTGATTCATTCATAAACTTCGGCCTTTTGGCATCTTGTTCCTGAGACTCAGATGCCAGCTGTTCTTTCTGGCTAACTATATTATCATCCTCATCACCAGTATTATGAGCCAAATCTGAAATTTGATGGATCACTGAATTTATATTTTCTTGGAATGAAGAACGAGATTTCACACATGCATCAATCTCATGCCCGTCATTTGATTCTTGAGAATCTTGAACAACAGAGGCTGCAAGCTCCTCAAGGGACATCTTGTTTGGACTGTTAGACTCTTCAATTTTCTCCAGAGGCTGGTCTTCAAGAATACCTGAATCCAATGTATTCCAAGATATACTAGTAGATGTTCTTGAACATGAAAGGCCCTCGACAGATTCCACAAAATTCATAGAGAGTCCCTGCTGCGTTGTTTCAGGTGCTCTATGATCTATACCTATATATGATGTGGATGGGAAATCAGATGCCACAATGCCTACTTGAGAATTTTCTCTTACTATGGATATTGCGACTTCCTCACCAAACTCTTCAGTTTCCTGCATCAGAGTAAGAAATGCCAAGTTAAAAGCAGATGGATAAGTCTTCTCTTTATTCTACCCAATATGGTTATACAAGAAATAGGTGGACAAGGAAATTGAGAACTATTGAAATACACATGATAGGACTCTAAAGTTCACATTTTGTCCGGTGAAATAATATTTTACAAGTTATATCTTAATTACAAACCGATGAAAACCCCCACCAATTTCATTTTGAGGTTGTAATATTCTTGAGTTTGAGTGGGTTGTTGGCAAGCTATCCCATTTAACCCAAGAGTGCTCAAGGGCTTAAGTTGAACTATGTCGTCTGTACATCATTTCTTATAATTTTTTCCGTTTCTTTATATTCCAAATCATATTATCAAAAGTTAGGAGCTTTGCAGCACAAAATGTGACATGAATCCTTATGGAGAAAGTTTTGTACAAATTGGAAACACATAAAACTATGGTTTAGGAGGCACTGCATTTCTTTCATCTATTCCCTTCCTCTTATGTTTAAGTAAAAATGTGCCCAGGGAAAATGGTATTATGGTACAGAACCGACATAATGGATCTCAATCGGGCAACCCCAGGTTCGAACTCAAGGTAGGTTAAATATCAAGTAGAAAACCTAAAAACCATTCCCTCAGAGTTGGAATATACTACATATAAATAAATAGCTATGAAATAATCACAGTAATCAATCAATACAATGATTAAAATACCTTTATTGGTGACATGAATCTTCTTCGATGGCACACTGACATCTTCAGACAATCAGATTGCGGAGATACATCTGTTTGCAAGTCCTTGTAAACAGTTCCATGTTCTCTCAAACATGATGTCACTCTTATAGGCAAAGCAGTTGGGAACTGAATATCAGTCTCAGTAGAGCAATTGGAAGGATTCCCGTGCCACATAGCAGGATAACAGCAATCCCCAGAGGAACCTGCCTCCACTTTGTGCTTGATAAGACAAGGTACTTCAGGGAGAGGACCTTTGCCATGGCAATCGGGTGCTTGCAAAGAACTATTTTCAAATATATCATAAATTAAGTTCTCTATATGAGATCGCTTCAGAGAAGCCTCAGCCGGAGGGAACCAGTTACTGCTCAACTGAGAATGAAAAGAAAATTCAAATGTTACTCAATTGCAAACCAGAGTATTCATAAAAAAATGATTGAGTAGTAGCACCAGATACAATCTGATGTTGACACCCATGTATATAAAAAATATAATACAAGTGTATAAAACATTTTAAGCATAAAAGTGCCTTACAATCTTCAGAGGAAAGGGAGAGAGGGAAAAAGAATGAAGCATCACAGTAAGAGTATGAGCATAAAAATATGGAATAAAAGTAAATTTGGCACCAAGGAACAATCATATATTATTAACCAAGTGATTGAGCTCAAGTTAAGGAAGAAACGTAAGGGATAACCCGAATTCAAATTCTACATAATTTTACAAGTCAGACTTTACCTACATCCCGACCGAATTCCAGATTATTACGGTTCCATTCCCCTAAGAACCAGAGTGTTAAGAACAAACAAAAAATGCCATACATAATTTTGCTTATGATACAAGAAATTTGCTTAGACGGTTTCTCTACTAAAATACTTTTACAAGGTTGTGAACACGACTCATATTCAGACACTACCAATCATCAGTTACAGTTTTCTTCCTAAATCCCTGAAAAAGCAAAGGACCATAGCAGCAAGCATGTGGTCATGATTGTCCTAAATTTTTCTCATTCTTATTTAACATAGCACTTAGTAGAATCGGACAGATCATCAGATTACAGAATCATGAATGCCAGATACTACTAACTTTAAACATAAAATTAAAATAAGAGTCAACATTATAGAATTAAAAATACAAAATGAGACTGTATATCACTTTCAAGTTTTAATCACTTATCATAAAAAAAAAAATAAAAAAAAAAAATTTCAAGTTTTAATCAAATTCGAAGTCACTCACAAAATCAGAGAACTTTGTTATGTTGAAAGGGTTAAATTTGATAGGGGCTTCCTCCAGAAAACGTTCCACATAGTGGAGCAAAAACAGGCCACAATCATACAAGTTCTCCTGCTGAGGAAGCTGAAATAAAAACGGTGGGAAAAACAGAAGTCAATAAAAAGTTGCACATGATTTGTTAAATTCATATGGAGAGAGACTACCTCTAGTGATATGAACCGCAACTGTAAAAATTTAGAAGAAAAATCATCCACCATATTAGAGTGCCTCTCTTTCCATTCTTCACACAGGTAGCTGCCATTTCACAATATATGGAAGAAAGCACCGTCAGACTCTACGATAACAGAAAGTAGATGAAATCCACTGAAACAATATTTCACTTTATCGGAGTCAACTTTTTTTTATTATTTGTCGTCATAAAATTTTCTGCAGTGGCACAATGAAATAACTCAGCCAAAAAAGCCTTGTGAATTCATCTAAAGCCCATGCTTCTTCGTCAGACAAAGTATCGTACATGCTTTATCGTGTTTGGTCACCTAGCATGAAACTTCGAAGTTCCAATGTCAATGCATCAATAACTTGCTAGGTAACCATTGGTTTAATATGGACTCTAATGGCATGTTTGGCTGACAAGAAAATTACCAGGAATGACATTGATCATCGACAATAACAAGTTCTTTTGATCAGTGATTGGCGTGGTGACCAGACCAGAATCACCAGCCACTGTTAACTGTTGTTAGGTGTAGGTGACAAGATTCAAGTGACTGACGGAGTTGGCTGAAGTCACCGGTCAACCATTGACAATAGCATAGGATGGCTGAATTCTGGTGTTCAGCAACAGCAGTAGCAGAAGGTGGATACATTTTGGAAGCTAGCTGGATTCTGGTGATCAATGAGGACTGAGGGTGGCAGAATTTGCTGATCATTGTCAATCACAACTAGCATTTAATGACAGTTGGACATTGGCAAGCACAAGTGTTGGAGAATAGCTGGCAGTCAATGGTCAGTGGTCACCACAAGCATCGAAATGGCAACGGTGATGATAACATGACAATAGTGTTCCATACCATGGGACCCACCTCCCTCACAAGAATGAAAGTGCGTGATTGTCAAGCAAATTTTTTGGATCGGAAAAAATTTGAGATGATGTACCAAACATCAAAAGCTAACATTTTCATGCAGAAAGTCTCAAGGATGAAGATACCTTTGGAGAGGATAAAAAACTCATCGGGACGGGGTGTTAGTACAATTGCTCCCTAGAGATCTACTAATTTTTTTTATCATCAGTTGGTGTAATTTAGTTAAAATCCAATGCATATATATCCTGCCTTTATTTGGCATCTTAATCCATTAAGTTAAATAGATGAAAATTGGGACAACAAAGCAGAACATCAATTTTTGCATGGAATGAAATTCTGAAAAGAAGGGCAATAGATCTTGTTATCAAACCTCCAAATTAACATAAACTACAAAACAGAAGTTGATTTTGCATGAAATTCAGCAATCAGCAAGCTACCTTTGGAAAACACTCTTGAGGCCTTTATGACTTCCTTTCAGGGAATCCATGTGCAAGATGCAAGGTACTTTTGAAGTTTCTTTAATTTCTTCATCTACAAGACAATTAACTAAAATGATGATTGTCCAAACAAACCATAAAATAACAACTTGAATAAAAGATATCTTGCCTCTGAAGCATGGCACTTCCCCAGGATGACAAATGACAATCAAACTCCAGTGAAGACTGTCATCAAGATACATAAATTATTCTTCTGAAGATGCTGCAGAATCCTAATTGGCTGGCAAGATACTTTCTTAGGCTCTTACCTGTAGTTAATAGGAATCACGATATAATCCTTTTCAAAAAGGTTAACTTTCCTGGTCCATTTACGTACACGTTGAAAAGCTGCTCTGCCATCACTAGCACTTGATGGATCTTTGTCTAAATCAGCTAGCTTTCGGAAGAAGAAGCTATTGAAAAAGTGAAACCTCTCCTGTTCATCAGTTGTGAGTTTATTTTTCAAATACCTACAAATACACCAGATTTAGCAAATGTCAGATTCATATGAAGCCAATAAAGAGGCATATCTAAACCTTTGAGCAGTTATTCCATTTGAAAATAAAACAAATAGGTGGGCAACACTATCACAGATAACTAATTTAACAACTTTCAAGCTAGAGGATGGAGAAGAGTAACGGTGATGAGATTATTAAGAGAGAGAGAGAGCATCATCAATGGAAACCATTGAAAAGTTAAAAAAAATTCCATCATATACTTACTTGATATAAAAGTCAATGATTGTGTCATTGATGAATGTCTCTGGCTGTAAAAGCGCAACATCTCTCTTACTAATGGAAACAGCATCTGGTTCACCCTTCGGATAAATAACCTCGTCAAATGCTTTACCAAAACTGTATCATATGGCATTATATTAACAAGCGATTTCTTTTCAATACCTATAATCCAATACAGCACCAATAAAAATATCTTCCCAAAAATATATTTTCTAAAAGAACACAGAAGTAATAAGGTTTTAACTGTTAAAACCAAGCTTCGTGGAGTGGCATGCAAAAACAAGCAAAATAAGTAAGGTAAAGGACACACGTAATTTTGCAATCATAGTTAACCACGGAAAGTTCAAGTTATTTAATACATGCTCATATATATGTATATCCCACCCAAAAATATGTGACCTAAAACCAAGGACCTAAGGCCTCAACCTACTTGGCCTTAAGCAGAAACTTAATGTGTTCGGGATTATGAGCATAGGTAGCAAGGATTGAATTGAACTCTTTAATGCATGACTGAAGAGGTTCTGATACTATTTCAAAACACTAGAGAAGCAAAACAAATAACTATCCTTTCAATAGTTACCAATGGCTCGAGAAATTCGGGCTCATACAACCATCAAAGCAAATACCATGGACAAGCAGCATTAACAAATTAACATAACAAGAAATCAAAATTCCAAATTTCACTATCAAATAACATTCGGATGTCACAGATTGTAGTTCAACAGATATCCAACAATGCAAGTAGAAATGTTAGTTCAACTTACATGGGAAAATAATGCCTCTGAGAAAACAAACTGCCCTGCCCCAATGCAGAATTATTTCCATAGTTATCTGTGTCAATGCTGCAAGAAGGAAATATAATAATGATATTAATCAACCACCTAGCAATATTGAGCAACAACCTTTCGTATTGGTTATGTATTAAAGCACCAACTTCCCAGATAAAAGGAACACTGAAAACCTAATGCGTTAATGGAATCGATCTCGTCATGAAAAAACTTGAAGGTGAGACACACTAAAACTGAATATAGATGTCTGAAAAATATCTATTTTGGATATGCATATCCTATTGAATCAAAAATATTAATTTAAGCAGAACAAATTATGCAGATAGATGCCTTTTAAGCTTTGCTTTTTATTTCCTTCAAGTGAAATTATGTGATTAGGGTAGTAAGGTAGCATTGTTACTGTTACAAAAGATATTTTACACCCCTGATGTTTTAAAGAATGAGATTCTTACACAAAAAAAGTACTCCAGATATCACTGTATCTCATATCCAATAATTTGATAGCCTCTTCTGCACTGGACCAATATGAATCATAAACTGCAAATTTCAACAGCTTAAAACCTGCATGAACATTAATTCAAGTGAAAAGTGATAAGTGAAAGCATCCCATATGCATATAGGAATTTGTAGAACACTGAAAAAGTAACTAGACATTCCTAAATAAGGGAGTAAGGAACAAAAAACGGTTGACCATTCTCTATTGAACATTAATACATTAATACCAGCCATCATCTAAGCAATCAACTCAGCTCTAAACTATAGAGGCCTAGAAAATATCTGTGTTTGTTATATAACCTTGAAAAGCCAAGAACCAGAGGCTAAATCCACATTAATACAAATCTTTCAACTATGGCGAGATATCTCAAAAACACAATCAGCTAATAAATTACAATGAAGTAAAACCTATAAAATCCCAAACAAAGCAGCATTCACTGGGAAATACTGCCATAACTATCAAGAGCATAAGAAAATAAGAAATGTTCTTCTTTTTTATCATTCTGTCATTCAAAATTAACATAGCAAACAATAGTCAACCAATTGATTGTAGTATATCTGCTGGTGTCACTAGGAAGTAGATCAAGAAAGTTAGACCTACAAGGACACAGAAAAAGATCAATAACTTTATTTACAAAAGCAGTCACACCTGACTTTTCATTTGTAATGCCAACTTCTCCAGAATCTTTTGATCTAAGGAGAAGGCTGATCAATGCTGTTTCAATCTACAGACAGAAGACAATAAAATTTATCACTAAGGGATTAATATAAAAAGAATAAATAAGAAAATTACCTTATCAAACCAGCATGATTCAATTTTTATAATATCTTCAGTCTCCCACTCAATTTTAAAATTTTTCCCGGCTTGATTATTTGTTGGGCCTTCAAGTTTCAGGGAGCTGCACGAGAATATTAACCGAGAACTGGTGCAATATAATTCTTCATATTGAATAAAATCAGGGAAGACATCAACCACCTTTTCTATGTCATTCTGCATATTGAGAAGTGAAACTAGAACAGTTAACCAGAGATAACTAACATTAAAAAAATAGGATGACCACATGTTATAAAGTTCTATAATTCCAATGCCTGAAAGAACAAGTTTTACCACAAAAAAAAAAATGACCCCAATTGAAAACCTACAACTTACATATACAACAAAATTGAGTGGTTCAGATGCTTTATCTTTAAAAGAGACTGAGTTACAAGATTATATCACATAAGCTGACCAAACCAATTCCATGAAGCAAAAGGGTAAAACCAACATTCAACATATTTTGGTCAATGACTCAATGCCACTTCCATGTCAAAACACTATTGTTTAACATGTTATATTCACATTTTCTTTTATTTGTTTATCCACTTAAGCAAAAGAGATAGATCAAGTTGAACAATTTTTTTTTCATAATGAAACCAAAGAGTTTACATATTACCTCCACAGGGTACAGCTATCAGCAGGTAGGAAATAATATTAAGCAATTGATCGTATAAACATGACAAATACACTTACAATTTCAAATGCAGCAGAATCATCGGACACTAGCTGGTCTTCAAAGCAATCTGAAATCACAAGGAAAAAAATGAACGATCCCTAAATGGAAAACCAGTACAAAATAAGAGAGGCTTATTGCTGATTAAAAAAAGGGTCTTGCTAACAAGTGCCTTAAGGGCACATGTTAAGCAATAAAAAAAACATAAATTTTGTATTGGAAAGAGCAATGTTTAAACGTTTGAGAAATTGAATACGCAAAGTAAGAATTTCTATATTTGGTTCTTTCCCATGTACCCTAAGTATTTTCCTTATAAAAATAAGAATTCTTAATAAGCTATAAGTTACTTAAAATATCTTCAATCATGAAGAAAAAAATACCTTCAAATTTTGAAGACGAACTCATTTCACTGCTATCATCGTCATCATCAGAAAGCATATCAAGACTCTGATTCTGAAACCAAATTCAATCAACAGAGTCATAAACAACAACGCTTTATATAAGTAAATACATGGTAATTAAAAAAGTAAGAGAGACAATAACGAGCATTGAGCAATTACTTTCAAGTCAAAGTCGCTATCAATACACTCGGCATAGCCAGTGATCGCTTTAGCAACATGTTGCAATGGCGAGTCCATTAAACACGCATTGCCATTTTTTCCATGATTATCAATACCAGTATCATCATCATCCTCATCGTCGTCAATTTCTAACCGTTTGTTGGAAACTTTCTCCAGTGAACACTTGGTTTCTTCTTCATCATCTTCTAATTCGCAGTAAAGAAAACCAAAATCAAGCATTTGAAAACGAACGAAGGATTTTCGCATGGATGCTACATTACATACCTTGTTCATCATCGAGGTCAATTGGATCAACGGGAACAGACTTCGATGGAGGTTTAGAACTTTGCGCAACTACACAGAATCAATGAATGAACAATTGCAAACAAGGAATAGAAATAAAAAAAAAATGAAAGGGAATTGAAAGAGATTAACGACTTACATGCTTGGAGGAAATCGTACTTTGAAATTGGAGAAGAACGAGGTTTGTTAGGGTTTGTGAACTTGCTGAACATCTTCGAAGAAACTTTCTCCTCTTCTTCGTCGAACTCGAAGACGTCGAATTTGTTGATTGATGAAGAAGATGTGCGCTGAGTCATGGAGTGAGTGAATCGGAACGAGTTGTGAAGAGGGAGAAACTCGGTAACAGAATTACAGAAATTTTATTGCGAATTTTGTGTAAATTTGGAATCCGGGAAAACAAAGTGCGTTTTGTTATTTCAATTTCAATTTCCCTTTTATTTTTATTTTCCTTTTCTATTTATTTATTGAATTAATTGAATTGAAATGGGTAACATTTGCTTAATCTACAATTCTTTCTCAAAGGGTTGTATACTTTTCTTTTGAGAGGCACTTCATTTGAACCATGTGACTATGGTTTATCACGAGCTTCTGCTTATGTAGACTTTCCAACGATTTTTAAACATGTAGACTACATTGAACATAACACTTTCCCACAAAGTGGTATATAGTGGTGAAAGTTTGATTTTAAAGATTTAATAAGGTTTTGGAGGGTTAATGAATCACTAGACCAATACATCATGCATATGATTCAATGTAGATTAATATTTAAACATTACTTGAAAATATAATGATGGGACTACTGATTGTTTGAATAAGTAATTATTGTTTGCGTCTGATGATATCAATTATGTTATTTGCATGATTAAATTGTTCATGTAGTTTGAATATTGTCTACTTGTCTTGCCTCAACATGTGAACTAACTAGTATTTGTCTATGACTATGAGTCCAACACAATATGTTTTTGGCATATTGTTTTAGTATTTACTAGGCACTACTTATTAATG
This sequence comes from Cicer bijugum, assembly GCA_037974875.1. Taxonomy (NCBI): domain Eukaryota; kingdom Viridiplantae; phylum Streptophyta; class Magnoliopsida; order Fabales; family Fabaceae; genus Cicer; species Cicer bijugum. The sequence goes on along the minus strand of JBBPBT010000629.1, from coordinate 1,042,633 downwards.
GTTGATATTGTGTTGGGTTGAGCTGTTATAGGATATAAATTATCTCTACTTGTTATTTAATTTTTTTCTTGAAAATATTAAAACTGAAATTATCCAATAAAGCTTTTATGTTGAAGTATATATTTCATCTCTCAACCTACATTGTATTATTTTGTTCATGTCTTTTCTCTTGGTTAATTTATGTGGTTGTGGAATATTTTGAAACGCTTCAAGCATTTTGTATTTTAATTTGATATTAAGTGTAAACCTGATAAGAATACTCGTATCAAATTACAGTTTCTTTCAACATTTTAGTTATGGTAAGAAGTCGATAATGAATATATTAATTAGACATGAACAAGAAGTATACAAATGTCTTTTTAAAATACGAAAGAATAGTCTTATTATGTTGTAGTTTTTTTTTATTCATCTACATTTTTTCCTTACAAATTGGATGTGATTATCTTTTACAAGTAGACAATTAATTTATTTTCAAATGGATTGTTAGTGGTATTTATGATTTCATAAAGATGTGGCAGATGATGCTTTCAAGTTTCCTTATTATTTCATGCTATATTTTGCTAAGTATAATTATCATAAGTTAATCAATTGTGTTAATGACATTCGCTCCTACGTATCACAAGACAAGTCTGATGAATAATAGAGTTGGATTAGTATGTTGATTCTCACCTCTTCTATAATATTCTACATTAGGTGTCATTTGGACTCGAGGGCCTGGATACATCACCTACCACTTTGTTGGGCATACTATATCCTACAAAAGAAAATAGTGGGGCCCTAATATAAATTTGCCCTTTTTTTAAAAAAATTCAATGAGCACTTGAAAAAAAAAACTCTACAGGCAGTGGCGGATCTTGCTCAAAATATTAGGGGGAGCCACAAATATTAACTAAAATATTATAATTGAAATTCATAAAAGTTATATAGTTTTATCAAAGATTCAACATAATATCAATACACAATAAAAATATAATATGTGAAAAGAGACGTTTACATTGAATTAAAGTTGTGTCCTTCGTTCTCCTAAAGCCTTGAAATCATCGATAATTGAATCAGAACTAAAGGTTTCAGTTATTTCTTTTTCAATATAAAGCATCATATTATCAGCAAAAAATTCATCCTCCATCTTGTTACGCAGTCTTGTCTTGATAATCTTCATTGCTGAAAATGATCTTTTTGTAGTAACTGTAGAAACTGGAAGAGTTAAGATAAGACGAATTAATCGATCAATCAAATAATATGTATTCGCCTTCCCTGTTTTTTTTAGAGCTTCACATAACTCAAACTTAGTTGACAAGCAATTCAAATCTGGATTACTAACAACGTCAAGAATAAAGTGCTTCAATTGAAATCTCAAATTAATTTTATCTTGACAATTAAAATTCACATGATAAAATTTATTTACAAGAGCACATATATTATCCATATCAAATGCTTTGTAAATATCTTTAGGAACCAAACTATTGCTTAGACTCAAAAGCTCCATTGTTTGCGCACAAAATCTGTGATTCAATTTATGCAATTGTTGATCAATTGTAACACAAAAGAGATTCACTCTATATTGTTGACCCACTGTGATGTGATCATATTCCAGGGTCACGTTCTAAACAATTGACATCAAATTTATTCGCCATGATTTTTTGAATCTTACAAGGCTGCTCATCTGGTTGAACTGTTTGATCACTAGAAGGATGCTTTTCAGGTGTCGATGTTGAAGCTTTGCAATTTTCAACTTTGTCGGAAACTTTCTTCTTGAAAAATGCATCAATTTTCTTATGTTTAAACATTGTTTCGCTCCTACAAAAATATACAAATTAATTAAAATAATTCACAAATTAACTAAAATAAACAACACAAAACATCAAACATGAGATATATAAAACAAATAGATTCATGTAGGAAAGGAAATATATTTGCAATTATATGGTAGTATGGTATAAAATAAAACATCAACTATAGTTTGACCCATTACCTAGTATATAAATTATGCTATAAAATAAATAAGAATCAAAACATGATTTACAAAAATTATATGAATATGTCAAACTCAGATTAAAGACAAACCACATATATTGTAAAATAAAAATAATATACAACAACAATAATGAAGTTAAATGTGGGGAGCTTTTGTTTCAAATATGAATTATCTACATAATGAAGTTAATTGTATTTTTTTTATCTTGTGCATTAATGTTTTTTTAATTGGTTAGCTTTTGTTTCATGATAATTTAAAAATATATGCCAATATTTTGAAGATAAATTTTAAATGTGACATAGTAACAAAAAAAAATTAAGTTGATTATTTCCCAAAAAGCTACGTTGATACTTGATAGGAGAGTTCAAGTGAATAGAAGAAGGCCAGAGAGCAATATGAACTAATTACTGATAGAATAGGAGGGAGAGGGAGGGACACGGAGAGGACAAATTGAAAAGGTAGATGTTAGTTTCTCGAAAGTCAAAACCATAAAGGTTTGAGGGATATTTTAATAATTATAATTATTATTTTAATAAATAGAGAGGGGAGGAGAAATTGAAAAGGTTACTTTTTTAAAACCACAAAAGGTTTAAAGGATATTTTTGTAATTGTCACTATTAATTTAATAATCTATTTTTATTATCTATATAATTTTTTTTTAAATATAGGAGGTGCTATGGCATCTGTCCGCTCTTTAAAAGATCCGCCGCTGTCTACATGTACTTTTTTTTTTTTTTTTAAATTAACCTATGTGATATTGAGGTAGTGATTTAATTTTGATCCACAAATTCAAAGCTATCTGAAGTGAGAGAATTAAATCTCTTTAAAAAAATGAAAACATTATTATTTTTTATAAATTAAAGACTTTGAAGAGTCAAATCATCAAGTTCGTCGTTAAATGTGATATTATGTGATAATTTTTGTAATTCTATTAGAGGCAGAGAAATCATTTGTTTCCGTTGTATCTTGGTATGAGTTGATAGAAATGTAACCATTATTGTTGGGTAACATTGAGAGGTCCTCATGTACTAGAAGATCAAAATGTAACTTTACTTTCTACAATGTATATGTATATTTTGCTTGGTTTTGTAGTTTGTTCCCTTGTTTGCATTGAGTAAAAATCATATACATCTTACTTTTATTTATAGGGAGTCTTTTTATAAACAATGTTTTCTTTATAAATTTCATTTGATAATAAAAGGATATAGTAGTTTTATATTAATTGTTTCTATTATTTCCAATCACAATTTAGCACATGAATTGTGTAATCAATATCATGACTGTAAAATATTTAAATATAACTCCAATGATATGTTGTAATATTTTTATTCAAAAAGGGAATGTTATGTTGTAATATGATGGTAAGCATAAACAACTCACAATCTACAAGTTTAAAGATTATTCAGGTTTATATTTTAATTGTTATTTCAAACATTTTAAGATCAACTTGAAAATACTTGACGATGTTTAGTTTGCGTCCCCTTTAGAAATTACTTTCAACAATTAATTAAAATCAAGAATCTTTCAATCAACGATTTCTTAACTTTCTCATATATGCAAGTAACACAAAAAAAAAAATATATGAGATTATCTATTATGATGTATGATATGCACATAATAAGTGTCTTGAAGGGATTGAAATACATTTTACGAGTATCATTTCTAAATCTATTGCGATCCTCCATGAATACCAAAACGTAAGTTCAAAATATTAGTTACAAGAGAGAAACTATGTTAATTGGCATAAAGTAAAGTGGTGTCATCCTCGAACAATCTTTTACAAAGTAATTATTGATGTTGAGGTTTAGATTGAATGAATATGGGGGCTTTGATGTGATAATTTTAGTTGATTGTGGATAGGGTTGAGCAATGACAATATGAGAAATGTCAAGTTTTTTAATGCTTACATGACTATGACAATAGATATGAAGCTCACAATAAGGTTTAACCAAGACATATTGTTTCAAAACATGATACTTGAGTTCGATTTGTCTTCGATGATAGACACATATGTCTAGAGATTGTGTCCTAGGTTTTTCACGAGGTTGATGTTGGAGCATTGCATTAGCCATTGAGGTTTTGTCATATTTTTTTTTTTGGGTCAACATGAGGTTAATAATGGAGCATTGCCTTGTTTTTTCTCTTCAACATCATATTCACAACATCGTAATTTTTATACAAGTCTCCATTATTAATTTACAACATGTTTTTAAATCTCGAATGAGCAGACTCAACTCTACAAGTCAATTAAATAACAAGATTAAAACAAATCACATAAATTACTCAATTAAATTTATAAAACAAATCATAACTTAAAGTAGATGTTGATCGTTGTATTGCCTAAATGCATCACTCTATTGGTTAAAGCAACGACAAATAGGGGTAGAAATACGATTAAAGTTTTAGACCTACGGCCTATCATAACATTTTTTTTTCAGTCTCACATTACCTTTTTAAAAGACCGGTTTGACTTGAAAGTTTATTTAAAAGCCTTATTCACATTAAAATATTTAAATGTTATATTTTACGTTATTTTTAAATAGGTTAAACTATGCATTTATATAAAAGGAAAATTAATAAAATTATAATCAAATATAATAAAATAATAATTAACAAGTCTGCATTGCAACAATCTTCTAAGAAAACAAAAAAGCAAAATGAATTTACAATTAGTCCTTATACACATATCAAGCTACATGACCTATCCATACCAATTAACATATGTTCTCCACACACCAATATCAATGTATATATCTATATATATAAAACAAAAAATATGTTTTCTAACAAAATGATTTTAAGAAAATATGAAACAAACACCCTTTAAACCCTAAAAAATGATTTTTGATTTCAAATAATAGATTTTTTTTTTTCTAAAACAAACACATCTATTATTACCTCTCAAACAAATATAGAACGACTACTACATGATTTCCTAATTGAACAACTATCGAATATGGAACTCGGCTACCAAATATAGAACGACTACCAATGGTTGCCTAATTGATAAACTTTAAAATAGTAAATAATATTATTAATAAATAATAATAAAATATTACATTAATAAATAATAAAAATATATATAGGTCGATATGTTATGTCTAATAGATTTTTTTATAAGTCTGAGTCGGACCTATTTAAATAAATAGACTTTAAAAATAGCTTGAGTCTAATATTTTTATTAAATAGGTCATGTCGGACTGGACCATAGATCCCTAACGGACAACCTAAAATATTCCCATCTCTAACAAAAAATACTTATTTATAAGGTGTGAACCATGAATCTTCAACACAATTGATAAAAATGATAATATCGACACACACTAACTTAAAAGTGTTGCAAGGGATGATCATACTCCTCTATACTAGTCGAATAAATAATCTTTTTACATAAATCCATTATATCATGTTGTCTATAATTTTTCACATATTGTTTGCATTTTACCCTGTTTTTTTCTTCTTCAATATGAAAATGACTTAACAGACGAATTGAAGTAGGAAATACAACAACAATAACATTCATCATGGCAAGATCTATGTCACAATAACTCTTGAAATTAAATTCTCAAAAGAAAACAGTTGTTATACCTTTTCAAATATCCATATGAAGTTTACTTGTCGCTCTTGTTCCAAGTAAGCAAATGCAACAAAAAATATCAAACCAATAGATGTTATACCGACAATTTCAAGTAATGGTAGTTGATATCGATTTATTTTGTATATGTTATCACATATCTAAACAAAATAGAACATGTTCAACAACTTTATACAATCAAGATGCATCCAAAATATGTATCTCAAAACATTTGAATCCTCCTGTCGTCTTGTCCAATGCACGTATTTTTTACTTTGTATTAACTTCAATAGATGTTGCATTTCTATGTACAAACCTCTCAAATATGATCAATAAATACTCCTTGCTTTATATAGTTGAGTGAAAACTGTGTGAGATTTTATTAATTTCACTCTTTTAAATCATTCAAAATGAATCTTGCTACAAGCTTAAACTTTGTCATGTCATTAACATTTTTTCTCTCATTTTTATTTAAACGTTCCAAAAATAAATTGTTGTCTAAAATATTCGCTAAATCGTGATTGTATGTTTCACATCGAACACTAATTTTCCATCGATACTCAATGATATATATCTGAGTTTGAATTAATAATTTTCCTTGTGAGAACAAGTTACTTTTGATTTTGATTTTAGTTTATATCTTCCATCACTTTCACACCAGAAACTTAGTCCGTATTTTCTTCCTCTTTTTCCAATAGGTGTATAAGATCTAATGATAGTAATTACTATATTTCCTTTTGTCTTCCAATAGTTTTGGCCCATTCGAATAGAGATTCTTGAGAAAAAAATATCTACAAAATAAATTTAAAATAAAACATCAACATATGTGTATACATTAAAAGTTAAAAACTTATAATATCAATTATTAATAAGATTACCCGATCAGTCGTGAATTTATCAGTAGAATCTACAATCGGTGTAGCAGAAACTTCACTCTTAACTCCACTCATACTTGATTTAATTTGAAAAAATATATTAAATTTAATTAATATCTATATTGTAAATAATATATATATATATATATATATTTTAAAAATAATGTAATTATTTTAAAACAAAATTTATATTTAAAAAATTAGAAAAAACTTTTATCTTCATCAAAAGTTTTGAAATATAAAAATATATTTAAAAAATTTGAGTAAATTTTCAAATCTTCGAAAATTTCACTTTCATAAAAAATATTGTAATGTGAAATTACGTGTCAAAAACTTAATTTATAAAAAAAAATCCATATTTTAAAAGTTTTAAAGTTTTGAAAATATATATTTTGAACCTTCTATTAAAGGTGAAAGAGGTGAAAGTTTTGAAAATATTTTATAAATACAATAATTGTATTTTAAATATTTCAAATTAAATCAAATTTTTTAAAATAAACTCACTTTGTATTTCGAAAAATTTATAATCAACAAATTTTTTTAAAGTTTAGATTTTTTATATTTGAAAAATTTAAATTTAAATTTAGATTTTCAAAAAATAATATAAAAAATTTCGAATATGTGAAATGTATGGGTAAAAAAAAGAAAAGTTAATTTTTTATACACAATAAAAAAGTAAAATAGTATTTTTAAGTATTAAAAGGTAAGAAATATATGGGAGAGGTACCAAGTAGAAAATCCTTATATAAGGGAAGCTTGTGGCCCATATTTTGTATGGGCTTTGATTTGTTGAGCCCAATAGGGTCTTGCTAGTTGGTAAAAGACACCCCTTATAATTGTCTTAAAAAAATAAAGAATAGCTTATATATTGATCTTATTTTATCGGTTATCAAATTCACATTCACATCTATCCCTTTACTTGAATACGATTGATCTTATCTTATCAGTTATCACATCTACCCCTTTACTTTATTATTATGCTTTTATTTATCAGCCACTATTTTCTTTCCTCTCCCTATCAACATTCCACTCTCGTCCACCTATTCTAGAAAAGTAAGGGGTAGATGAATAACAGTAACCCCACAAGACAAATCATAAAGTCACTAGCTTAACCTTGACACATCAATGGGGAAAAATATTTCTGGTTTAAAAATTAAAAACATTTTGGTCCTAGACGCTAATATTTACATCATTAATTAATTACAATTATTAAATTGATAATAATATTATACTTTTATTATATTATTTATAAAATCACTCATCGTGATTAATTAAATGTAAAAATTTGTACACTAAAAAAGTTGGACTGTATATTTATTTACTGTGGTTCTGCTTAAAAAAAAAGAAAATATATATATTATATTTGTTAGTATTATATTTAAGTATAAATAATGGTTTGGTGACTAAAAAAAGTATAAATAGCGGTGAAGACCTTGGTTTCTCCGTCTTTCCTGGAGAAAAGCCAATGCATGTTGTTTACCAACGTAACAACCTTTACGGCTTTACCAATCAAAGTGTTTTTAGTTTAATTATTACCACACTCAAATTTGTAAACAAGTTTAATTAATTAATCCATAACCATTATCAACTATGTTCATTACCCTTTTATTCACTAATTCCCTATTTTCATTTTCATTTTCATTTGAATTCTTCAATGGCAATTCCTGCTTCCATTTCTGTTCCCTCTGATCCCTTTTCTTCAAAGCTTCTAGGGTTATCCTCTTCCTCCAGTTACTATTCCATTCAACCATCAAGGGTATTATATTATTCTATTCTATTCATTCTTCTTTTTTCTTATATATCTGTCAATTTTGTGAATGAGCTTATTAATTTCACCTTCATGTCACAGATCTGTAGTCCTGTGCAAATCACACCGAAATTTGCGCAAACGCATTTCACTGCATTAAGGTTAGTGTTCAATTTTCTCTTGTTTCTTGCTTCAATGGTGTTGAATAAGAATTCGCTTTTTTTTTTTTTTTATGTAAATTGGGGTTGTTTTTAGTATAGGACTCAATTAAACTTTAACTTGCTTTTTTTAATTTTTTTTAATTTTTATGTTTGATGTTAATTTTTTATTTACTAAAAAAAGTAAATTAATGAAAATGATTATAAATTTGAATCTTGAGGAAACATTTGAGATTTTGAGTGATAACATAATTTATAAAGGACTTCCAGTTTCATTATGTTTAATTGCATTATTTGTATATTGATATTGTTATTTAATTATTGTTGGTTAACTCCTAATCGTTTAAGCACCATTTTATAAATGAGTTATGTTTTATGTGACCACATACATAAAGTCTGCACCTCTGATTTTCATTTGGAGATCTAATTGTGTTGGACCTGATTTTAATATTTGACCACTTTGCATTTAATTGAATTAGGCCTGTCAAGGAAGTAATACGTCAGAATCTCTCTTTTATTTTATTATTTTTTTTCTGCGGCTTCTTCCATCTATACATAGTTTTAATGTTTGCAGGAGAAGTCAGTGTTTCACTTTGAAGGCTTCAATGGGATCTCCGGAATTTACCAAACAACTTATTAACGGCAAGCCAGAGACATTTGCCGAAATTAAAGACGAAAGTGATATTTTTGATGATCTGAAGGATAAATTTTTAAGTTTTAAGAATAATATATACATGTAAGTTTCAGAAAAATCATGGTCAGAAACGTTCATTTTTCATGTCTAAATTAAAGAAGCAACTTACTTAATGTTTGTTCTGTTTTATTATCAGGAAAAATACTGAACGGTTTGAATATCTTGCCAAGAATCAAGCACCAAAGGTAATTGTTCTTTCCTATTCTCTGTTACCTACACTCTGGCTAAGTGTTCAATTGTTTGTTGCTTATTCCTTTATGTTCATTCTTCAATTTTCGACAAGAATATAACAGAAATAAGCATTCCTTGCTAACTATTCCGAGAACAGTTCATGGTTATTGCTTGTGCAGATTCCAGGGTATGCCCCTCCACTATTTTGGGATTTCAACCAGGAGATGCATTCATGGTCCGTAATGTTGCTAATTTGGTTCCTCGCTTTGAGGTATAAGTGTCACTTCTATTGATTTATTTAGTTGTTTGTGTTCACCAATTTATTATCATTGCTATGTCGTGGATAGAAGAATAGATGCCCTGCTTGCTTCTTCTAATTCCTTTTTCATGATACAGAATGGACCCACAGAAACAAATGCTGCATTAGAATTTGCGGTGAACACCCTTTTGGTAAGCATTTCTTTTACCTACAAAGTGCAAGGAAGGATTTATCTTATTTGAAAATTTCTAATGCTTTTATGCATTTATTTATCCATTATCTATTTACTTTCTAATAATTTATTCACACTTTCTTTTTGGCGATAGTTATTTAAATTACAGTTAGAAAACAATATTGGTTAAAGTAACTGCTGATCTTATGATAATTGCAACAATTCATGGAAAGGTGAGATTTGAAGAGCTGAAGTGTGGAAAATTAAGCTGGAGGTTTTTTTCTTCTTTGCTGCAAAATTATTATCACCCTGTTTGGACAAACAACCTAATTAAGTGTTTAGAGCATAAACGTTTATCATATAAGTGTTTATGTATGAGCTATTTTCTTTAACAAAACATAAAATAAAGTAAAACTACTTTATTTTAAGTTGTAAGCTATTTTCATAAGCTATTGTGGAGACTTTGTGAAAATAAGTTGAATATAACTTATGAACATGTCATAAGCTGTTTCGATAAGCTCTATCAAGCTGTTACATAAGTGTTTGAGCCAGTAGAGAAGTTCAAATAAGTCAATCCAAACAAACCCTATGTATATTGGAAATACTTATTAATATTAGGTCACAAGTGAAGTCAGCCAATAAGATAAATTGATGACATGTCTACTAATAATTAGTACTTGCAAGAAATATTTGTAGAACATTTTAATGTAAAGTATTCTATTAGCTTTCCTAATAGTGGTCAGAAAACTGAGATTTGTACTTGTTGTTAAGGAGAGACAATATTTTTTATTACAGGTTGAGAACATCTTAGTCGTTGGCCACAGCTGCTGTGGAGGTATACGCGCCCTTATGAGTATGCAAGACGATGGCACTACAGGGTACTTAATTCTTAGTTATTGGTTGTCCTCTTGTTTCTTTGTTAAAATTGTTCTATGCACTTGTCACTTGAATATTTTATTTTTCCATGTAGCTTTATAAAAAGTTGGGTTGTCAATGGAAAGAATGCAAAAGTAAAAACCAAGGCTGCTGCTTCCAACCTCGATTTTGATAGCCAGTGCAAACATTGTGAGAAGGTGATATTTTGAATACTTTCAAGTTGTTTTTCTACTAAGAAGTTGATTATGTTGCATACTTTCAAGTTTTAATGGTTTGAAGTTTCTTTTACAGGAATCAATTAACCATTCCTTAGTAAACCTACTTAGTTACCCTTGGATCAAAGAAAAGGTGGAGAATGAAGAACTCTCTATTCATGGTGGTTACTATAACTTTATTGACTGTTCATTTGAGAAATGGACATTGGACTACCGGAGAACCAAACTGGAAGAAAATGACAAAATTGCTACCAAAAATAAAATCTTTTGGTCTTGAGTTTTTGCTTCTATTTTCCTCATTGATGTTCCAGTTTGTTTGTCTAAAATTTATATTTCTAATAGGACTTTAAAAGCATAGATTGATTGATGTACTTTTTGTACCGTTCATAAAATATTGTAACTTAAGTAATTTGAACAAACCCCAAACATTTGGTGTGTCTGTTTATTTGTGCTTTCTGATAAACTTCAAGTTATAATACGTACCACGAGTATTTTAGCCAGTACTGAAAAAATATTCTTCATAATCTATTGATTCCAACAAGTAGGATTTTGCTTCTATTATATTGACTCCTTGCTTTCAGGTTTTTTAAATAATTTTTATCACTCATAATTGTGAACTCATGACCATGACCTCGAGTTTGCTCAACATCCTGACACACGACACTACAAATGGAGAGATGAGAACATGGAATCAGCTCCAAACTCCAGGAAACAGCATCAGTTAACTTTAACAATGTGAGTTAAGGAACGGTAAGCGGTTAAGCCACCATTCATGTGCTTTCATCTGCTTTGCATATATACACGACTTTACCTTGCGCAAGATTGATGAATGAATATAATTTATTTGCATGGGCCTTATCTCTACGGTGAGACACTCAAATTTCTGGTGGAAGTTCTGAGTTCAGAATAGTGCAAACAAATATCTAATAACATTAAATCTGGCAAGCCATACTGTGTGTCCAAATGAGAGTCCAACTGTAGTTGCTGTGAGCTAGCAGAATGAGCTGCCCCAGGATATCCCAAATAGGTGGATGCTCATCCAACCCCCCAATTTTTCGGCTTTTTACCGGATTCTAGCTCCCGGTAGTGTATTTGGGGGCGAGGATGCAAAATTAAGGGGGTGGATGAGCATTTACCTCCGAAATAAACCCAACAAAATGTTGGGTTTGGGCTAAATGATATGAGCCTAAATGACTCTTGAACTTTTTGGCCCTGCCCAATGAAGACTCTCAAATCCGGGCTGCTTCAGTTAGCATGAAGGGGGGAGGCAATAAGGAAATGCTTAACTAAAAACAGGGGGCTAAACCGTGTTCTGTCAGCAATATTTTTGCTTTTCTAATTGCTCACAAGTGTTGATTCCTGTATTCAAACATGTTTCGGACTGGTCCAAGGCCTGTCCACTTTTGGCTCTATCATGAAGGTCCACTCCGCACATGCCAAATCCATTAGCACACGCTCATTTCACCCTTCTACAGGCGATCACCGTCTGATGGAGATCAAAGTGTGATTTGGTGATATGGCAGATATTGCTCAACCGTCTCAACAAAATTGTCTCCAATTTCCTTGAATAGCCCTACTATAAAAGGACATCTACACTCATAAGAGAGGTACGCAATATTCTACTAACTACCTCTCACTCACCTCAACCTTCCACTGACTTGAGCATCTACTGTTTGCAGGTACAGCAACCTCCTCCTAGAATTTCATGCTGCCGTCTTGCGCCGCTTCCAAGCTACTCCAACCATCCACCGTACGAGATCCCCTTCAGATCAAAATGTAAATTACTATTAAACATGTGCCTTGTGGTTTGTTTCTTGATTCCATATTTACATAACAATACTGAGACAAGTAGCTACAGCGAACATTTTTTACCACTAAGCATTTATGTAATGTTCATATTACAATCAAAAATCAAAAAGTGAGCTTAACCGTACTACCAACAGATAGCACTGAGCACATGTTTAATGCAGAAGTATCAACTGACGTGAAGCCACCATCCTAGCTATATATATAGCATTAATATCCAATATGTAAAAGGGAGTGAAACCAACTACACATAGACGTGAGAAACCAAAAGCCTAGTACAAAACATTTACATATTACAATATTCTATTTTTAATTAAGGGAGGAAACAAAACGGTGGAAGTATTTTATTAGACAGAGAAATAGGTACAGCAAGCAATTTTAACAAAATCAATGTTGTGCAACTAAGCTCATGCTTGATATTTGTTACTTAAATATCATAGAAGAAATGCTTTATGGCAGAAACATGTACTCCTGCAAAATTCGTAGTTTCAATATGGCAGAAATGCTGTATGACAGAAATTAAAATATTACAGTTTCTGTATGGTTGTTTTAAAAGTTTAAAACTACATATGTCGTCCTGGCCTGACAACTCAACGACCTGCTTAGAGCAGTGGTTGGGCAGCATTTTGAGAGCCCAAACTAAATTTGGAACTTTTGGCCCAGCGTGATATAGCCTGTGGCCCGATACAGGCTAGCCCGATGCGGATCAGATAGTCCGTGAAAGAACAAGATGACTCTAGTTCACCTGTCTTTACTCAGGACCAGTACATCAGATCAGATTGTTAGCACTGATTCAGCGTTGCATCAGTGGATTCATCTAGCTAGCCTCACAGTTACAACATTAATTTCATGACAAAAGTCACCAAGGAACTCACACTTGATTATGTCTTCCATGGTTTGGTTCCATTACAAGTTAAAGAAACACTATTCCAACACATTTTGTAGGAACATTGGAACTTTCTCAATCGCTATACATCAGACACATGTTTTGTCTCTGCCACAATTTACCTTTAAGCTTATATTTATATGTAAAACCTGACATCTTTACAGCTTTACTCAACTGCACAATGCAAGCTAATTTTTAGTTCTGATGGTTTCACTATCTAGGAGCAGAGTCACCTAAAATTGATTGGTTTAGAATAAACTGAGATTTACCTGTTGTAGTTTTCTTCCAAAGGTCTGAACTCTCAGACAGGTGGGTAGGAATTAGAATATGTGATTACATTTTATTGCTCTACATAGTTTTCTATTTCTATTCCATTAAAACCTTTCATGTAAGTTCATCATCCTAATTGGAGGTCACCTGTTGCCATGAATAATTTGGACCCAGAATTTTGAGAACCAGACATACGTGAACAAGTGTGTCAGTTCAGCAAAAAGCAAAAAGTTTCACTTGTACAACAAGTTGATGTTAGGTACAAGATGTAGGCCTTTGATGACTGAAATTTATTTCTTCTACTTAATGGAATGCTGCCGGAAATATTCACTTGAAAACCCCTGTTGATGGAAATTAAATCAATTTATTTACCTCAGGTAAGATTGTTTATGTGATTGCTGATGTTAAACTGCAAGAGTATAATTAATAGGAATGATATTTGTATGAACTATTATTGTATCATCATATACTAATAAATTAAATATTAATAAAATACAGTCAGACTATATAAGTTAGAGCACGTGTCAACCTCTTCATCTGCCACCTGTCCTCTACACATATTCTATCAACTAGTGAAATACTTTTTCGACTCATAATATGTTTAAATATGTATATTTTTTAAGAAAATAATTATTTATACTAATTTTAATGTAAAGTAATATGTTAAAACTAAAATATTCTTGTACTTAATTTATTATTTGTCCAACATACACATGTAACTACTTTAATAAATAAGGATAATAATAAAAAAAAATTATATTAATATTATAGAATAATAAATAATATGAGATAAATAAATTTTTCAAAAAGAAGAAAGTATCTTAAATATACTCAACTCCCAATTATTTTAAAGAAAACATGAAGTTTCTTTTAATATAACAAACATTTTATTCAGTAAAAAACACATTTAAATTGAAAAGCAATTCAATGTATCTTGTCGACAAATGTAGCTCTGTACAGCAGAGAAAAAAACCACAGGCTAGTTTACATGTGGCTCTACATGAGTTGAAATAAATTAATCAGGATAATAACTTCTACACAAGCCACATAGTTAATTTGTCCATAACATGACAACCCATCTTACCTATTTCATGTGATTTATTACATACCAACCTCATTGTGTTGATCCAAGCCTCTAATATGACAAAAAGTTTCATGTTATCGACTTGTAAAAGAGAAACTAGAGCCGAAGAGTTCTTATCTATCTCTATTTGCTATCTTGTCAAGTGCTTACACTTCAATGTAAATTATTGTTTGATAAAAATAAATAATAATAATAATAATAATAATAATAATAATTGCTAGCTGGGCACAGTTCCTTCAATCAAATGACTTAAATCCAAAGTATGAGCTGGGTACATTGGAACCTTGTAAGTGATTTTGTGACGTATAACAAAAACATAAAAAAGAAAAATTTAAATGAATTAATTTTTATTAAAAGTATAACAATATAAAAAAAATGTTATTTATATTAAATTGAACGATAAATTTTAAGTTAAAAATTATGTTTGAACTTTGTAGATAAGAATTTTAAATTAAAAATTATTTTCGAGATTAAATCAATTTTATATAAGAACACTAAAACATTTCAAAATTAATTTTATCGTTTTACAATCATTATTGAATGTTTTAAATCAATGATGTAAAAGCAAATAATTTGTAACAAAAATACAAAAATTCCAGCTAATTTTAGGATTTATACATATAATTTGATTAATGAGATTTTTTTTTATTTTTTTATTTATTTATGATTCTTACATTATTTATTTTCTTGTTGGCAAAAGATATGGTTCCCTTAAAAAATTGTCAAGTCGACAAACAAGGAATCTCAATCAGTTGAATTTTATACGATATTAGAATGATGGAATCATCTATTTCACTCCATACTAGTAGAGTAGTACCAGATCCATAGGAGTGGTTTCATTGGCTTATTTTTAAAAAATATTTTAGTCACCAAATTCACACACATATTATATAAAGTAGAGGGTAGTGTGAATTTGAATCTACAACCCAAACATATTAAACACTTGTGTAATCTTTTATCAATCAAAGTACATTTATAGAATTTCATTGACTTGTTTAACCATGTAAATTAAATCTGATTTAAATATGAAGAAACATCAATGCATGCTTTAATGAAAATCTAGAATAAATATAGGCTATAGCTTTATGAAATATATTTTTCTCCAATAATCCATTTTTTTAATAATTAAAATAGTACATTTTAAATGGACATAGGAATGTGGTAGCTGTAGTTGATGTTGCACTTGTCTAATCTTAGGACCCAAACTAACATTTAAAATGCAATATTTGATATTATAAAAATCATAATAATATATAAATGATTCATCTTCACTCATTTATGATAGATAATATTTGATTAATAATCTTTGTAACAAACTAACAATTATCATTTCACATACTTCCCCCATATCATATTTATGTTTGTTTTGTTCTCTCTAGCCCTAGATAAATTACATGAGTGAAAAAAAAAACTTATATGTCAGAAAATAATGAAAGAAATAAGAAGAAAAAAAAGTAAAAAATTCTTTGCAGCCATACAACTATATATGTCCTTGCAAAAGTGAACAATAATTAATTGTATTTACAATGACATGATGTATATGTAAGAAGTTAAATTAATCAAAATCTCTAACCATCCATAGCTTACAACTTTTGCCCACAAAACAATTTTTTTTTTTTAAATTAAAGAAAAAATTATTAATCAAAGTAACATTAATAACTATTTTATAAGATAAAATTTGAATTTAATATTAGGATACCAAACAATAATTTAAAAATTAGAAAAATCGAACAAACCAATAAATTTCTCCAATAACTTATCTACAATAGGAATCCTCACAATCACATGATTCACTTTTTTTTCTCTATAAAAGCACACAACATAGTCCATTACCTCAAGACATATCAAAACTATTAGCATACACTAATATTAAGCTCTAGCTCAAAAAAAATGGCTTCCATCAATTTCTGGTCATTCATTTTATCACTTCTACTCATAACTTTTTCATCAATGACAAATGTTGAAGGGGCACGTGACCTACAAAAAGTGGTTGAAGTTTCCAAAATTGAGTTGCCACCACTACCTACTCTTCCATTGCCACTTACACAACCACAATTGCCACCAATTCCAAACCTAGGTGTTCCCATTCCTGATATTCCTGTTGTACCAACTATCCCTCAAATTCCTGAAATTCCAAAAGTGCCTCAAATACCTCAAATTCCTATTGTGCCTAAACCATAAGTGCCTAAAAATTTCATGAATTCTATATATCCACTATTCAGCTATTTTGCTTTATAGTAATTTGTATTGTGTTATGTGGTTGTTAAAATTTGTTTGTGTCATTTGAGGGTGTTTTTATTTGTACTTTATGACTATGTATCATTGAATTATATGTTGTGTTCAGTTTTAATGTAATATATGTTTTTTTTTCTATGAATAATAATGTAACATATTGTTGATTGTTAGTTGTATGATTCAATTTAGCCTAATTCATCCATATCGTTTATTATATATTTAACTTCATGTATCTTTTCGATTGAGTTGTGGATTCATTAACAATAAGTTTTTTTACTAAATGGTTTATGATGGATTAATATTTAAAAAGTGTCTAAAATATTAACGATGATTGAAATTGACTTTTAAAAGTATAAATTAAAGTCTTCTTTGTTGTAATAAATGTACGTATTTTAAAATTTAATGTATATTTATTTTTCTTTATTTAATCAAATCAATATAAATCAAATCATACTCTTAGTTGCAACGATAAAGAAGATTAAAAAATTTTACATTAAAAAAATATTTTTTAATATATAAGTGTCATATGATTTTTAGTTAAGCATATGAGTGTCATATGATTTTTAACTTACAATGACAAATTATTTGATATTACTTTAAAATTTAGTGGTAAAATTATAATTTGAAAGACCTATAAGTATATTTGATGTTGTTTATACTTTTAGAGGACCAAATGTAACATAATCAATTTTAGAGAAGGCAACCACCAAATTCGTAGTAAAAGTAATTCACAACAAATTAATTTATGTGGATAATTAACATATTTAGCCACATGGCTACAAAATACACTCACATGACAAACTCCTACAAAATTCACGTATATTTTGTACTTGTCCATAGAGGGACAAAGACAAACTACCTTTTCCTGTTCACGTGATTGCATTATATACCAATCTTCAATACGAGACAAAATGATTTTTTTTTCCTCATAATTTAGCTAGAGAAATAAAAACAAACTAGTTGGACCCCAAAGCTTCAATCAATCATGTGAGTATACAAGCTATTATTATATACTTTTATTTTATAAAAAAAACATTATTATAGTTAGAAAAATAACACACGGCATTATACCCAAAAAAATTAAAATTATAAAAATAACACTGGCATTATACATTAACATGAAACTTCTGACTGATATAAAATTTAACAATTTGTAACTGCTATTTAATATCATTTTTATTTAATGAATTTATTTTGTGTTTGAAATCTTTACTCAATATGGATATAGAACCGCTCCAAAATACTTCTTCTAATTAAACTAGTGCTTATATAATTTTTTCAAAAATTCTCTCATTGTTAGATTACCAAACACATTTTAAACCCACAAACAAGGAAAGTAAAGGAAATGTATAATTTGCTTATTTTACGAGCGTTAGTTATATCAAAGTATAAATTAAGAAGTCACACATTCAATTAAAAAATAGATATTTAACATTATATAAATGATAAGTGAGTTTACTTATATACTTATTATTTTAAGATTTTTAGTAAAAATATTTGTGCATTTGCTTTTGATTTAATGTGATGATTTTCATGATAGAGTTCGATTTTATGTAATGAACTCTTTATATTAAAAATCTTTGTGATTAAAAATATTTAAATATATTTAGTTAACGTGTTCCAATGTGATTTCCTATACCTCTAATGACCCAACATTTCAAAACGTTTGATGTCCTACTTTTGAATCATACCAATGTATACAAGCCAACCACCACCAACAAATGTTAATTAGCTAAGCTTAACATAGACAAAGTTCAATTGTGTTGTCTATAAAAGACCCATCACTACTCTCTAGAATATGCACACAAGCAAACTCAAAGCAAAACTACTAAACATTCATCACAAAGCAAATTAATTAAGCCTTTTACCATGGCCTCCTATAGTTCCTTCATCTTAGCAATTTTCATTGCAATTTCTTTCTCAAACATAGACAATAGCCTAGCATCTCGCCATCTTTTGCAAACAACAACTCCATCAATACCAAATCTTCCAAAACCAACTTTACCACCTTTGCCTACAATTCCATTACCTAAAGGAAATGTTCCAACATTGCCTACAATTCCAACATTACCTAAGGGAAATGTTCCAACTTTGCCTACTAATATACCATTTCCATCATTACCAAAACCTACACAACAACCATCTATTCCTACAATCCCTACCATTCCAACTATTCCACAGCTCACTCTTCCACCACTTCCAAACATTGCCACAATCCCAATCACTATGCCAACATTCCCCTTCTTTTCTCCACCACCTTCAAAAACCACCCCCTAAATTAATTGAGCTATATAGCTACGTACTACTCTTCTTGCAGTTCATGTAATGCTTATATATATATACCATATTATACATAAATGTTCATTTTGTTGTTGGGAATATTAGTTTTTATTTTCTCCTTCATTTTTCATTTTCCTTTTCACTTGTGTGCAAGGGATGTTATTCCCTTAATTATTTCATTACTTCATATATGTACTTGGAGATATAATATTGTTGTACACTTTATAGTAAATAAATGTTATATATTTCATAATGTATGCATGTTTATTTTCCCCTAAGTTATTACTTTAATTTTCAGTTAAAAGTTGACATAATTTGATATGACATAGATATATGTGACAACCTACTAAACGCCACTCATTTACAATCCGATTATTAATCAATTACAATCTACACTACCGCGTAAATGTTTCACTTGTGGATTGACCTTTAGAATGTTAACAATTTAAATAATTCAGTAACTTAATTAAAATTGAGGATTCAATAATGAACTATTGACAACTCTAGAAAGTTTATTTGAAGTTATTTTAGAGTTCGAAATCACTATTTTGGTTTGATGTTTTTTCATAGTTTATTTTAAGAAAGTAGTTATCAAATATATTTAGTTTTTTGTGTGCATATTTTTGAATTTGTTGTCGATGTACGACATTGTTCGTCGTTTTAGTGTGATATTTTTTGATTTTGTTTCCCTTTTATTTTGTGTACTATTTGTAAATCAAATTAGAAAATCAATTTCATCAATTATAAATTTAATTAATTACTTGATCGTTAACACTACATATTTGAAGGAATGAATAATACAATTACTTTGAATGTGTCAAAACTTTAAAAACAATTTGCTCTTATATGCCATCAACTTGGATGTTTTTGTAGATTTACTTTTTTTTTATTTTTAAATGTATTTTACAAATTTGAATGAATGAATATCTTTTTGTTAATAAAAAAAATAATATATTATTGACAAGTTCAAAAACTCAATTTTTTTAAATTCAAAGACTTATTTTAGTTTTTTTTAAAAGTTCAAAGACCAACCGAAAAATTAAACTTTTGTAACACATACTATTTGGAAAATCCATTTACTTTGGTTAATTTTGACCCTTCTTGCTGATCTGTTATTTTTTACAATTATAACATAAAACACCAAATTTTATTTAGATCAGTTTTTTTTGTCTTGATCAATTTAAAATTAGTAGTTGGCTAACTTGTGTCTTGCATGAGATGTTTTGCTTTTCTTAGCTTTAA
>JBBPBT010000629.1:971436-981655 GCA_037974875.1 Cicer bijugum | reverse complement strand
CAATTATTAAAAACTATTATTTGTTATATATATATTTTTTACAAACTCTTTATGAAATATATTCAATATTTTTTTTTACAACAACTTCTCATGCTCACAATTAAAATATCCTACCAATAAAACAAATAAATTTAGACTACGCTACAATATAATTCAATATTAATATTTTTTCAAAATAAAAAATATTAAATAGTCAATCATATTTTTAAATTTTTACATCATACTTTTGGGTTTGTATTTTACATTTTATTTCATCAAATAAATGCAAGTACCATTATATGTTAAAAAATAAATTAACAATCACAGTACAATGAGTCAAACAATTATCCTATATAATAAATTACCATACAAATTTTATAAAATATTTTAAAAATTAAATTAGATGATTGTGATAAACATAATTTTCTCTCATTTTAATTTTCCTAATCATATTCAATTATTACAAATCAATAAAATAATATTATAAAATAATTATATTTATAATACATAAAATATTATTAACAAATCTTATAAAATTAATTAATATCTGCACTGCGCACGGGCCATAATCTAGTGTAATTTATTTTGGGCTCATGTTGTAATGTTGTGTTTTTATATTGCAGTGCGTTTAAGTTTTGCACCGTAGAATATTTTATGTATCTTTTTGTCTTATTCTTACTAAAATAGAGAGAATACATTACAATATTTGTAATTTTAAAGTAATAAACAATTTACTCATAAACAAATTTCCCATATTTTATAAGTAGTGACATGACCATTGAATAATTTTTAATCCTAACGATGCTACCTCAGTATGTGTGTGGGTTGCATTTGAACTAAGGGAAGGGTCACCTAGCAGATCCCAGTCTAGAAATAAAGAGATGGGGTAGGTGAAGTGGTGGCCTCGTGTGGTAATATGGGATGTGTAAGTTGCAACCTTAATTAAAGGAGTTATGGTTATGTTGAATCTTATTACTACGTATCATGCTTTTAGAGTTTAGACCTCAATTTTTTTATGATACCAAACCCTCCATGAATTCCTTGTGCTTATTATTCCATTTGTCTCATAATAATAAGTTACAGTTATTTTTATGAAATTAAATCTTCTACCCTATGTTTCAAGTAAGTTTATTTTCCCATATGAGGTATTTTTTTATGAAACCAAATTATCCTTCTTATGTTTTTTATTTTCCCACATGGCTTTTTTTTTCTTATGATATATATATTCATTAATGATGTAGAATTAGATTCAATGAAACTGCATTGCTAATTTGATCTAAAATTAATGGATTAAAAAAAAAAACAGGTTTACATTTGATTAATTAAATTAAAAAAGTTGTATCCGGGTTTTTTATGTAAATCGTGCAATATCATCAAATATTTTCACATTATTAATGTATGACACACCATAAAAAGCAAATCACAAATTGGATTGTGGAAAAAAATCCTGAAAGCTATGAAATGGAGAAACTATAAATCTGAATTTTAAAATAAGGATTAAAATCTTGTTTCAATCAAAATAGAAGAAACAAAAGTGTACATAAAAATGTGGGACAGAAAGAGTAATATGCAATAAATAAGCTCCAATTAAGTCAAACAATCCATTGAAGTTATAAATATCTCAAATGGAATAATTTTAAAGATTGTTGATAATCTTACAATAAATATTATATCTCATAAAGCTAAATCTAAGCAATTACTCCTCTCTCCCACAATAATATATTTATTTGATCTTTTTACACTTTTCATACAGATTACGAATTGTATAATTTAAAACGAGAGAATAATATTTGTATTAAATTACTCTTATTAATTGACAATTGTGCTACTTGGATGATAAGCCAATATTTATGCTACCATATATTAAGATTTGAATCTCCTTCAAAAACTCCAGGTATTAAAGCAAAAAAGACAGTCTTTTGAAGCCATTTCACACATTTTCTTTTTCAAGAAATCACCCAAATTCGAAGACCTTCAAAGGAGGGGAGATGGGAGGGAGAACAGGGGATCCTATTGGAATTGTCAAGCAACATTGGAGTCATTCTTTAAAGGATTGATTATAATTTTTCTGATTTTTATACCTTTAAATGTTTAATATATATATTGCATTGTAATGCCTCATATAAATGCGGCACACAGTTGAAGCTATCAAGCTCTATAAAGGACAGAAAGTAAAAGGAGAAAAATCAACATTTCTCAATCACTTTTGCATTTTTCTTTTCTCGTTTATATGAGCAAGAATATGAAAATTCTAGTTCCTCAATATCAAGCTAATTAAATACTAAAGCCTTATGGAGAACAATAAAATATTTTCTCGTGATTATTGAAGAAAAAAATTGTTTAAAAAATAAGAACAGCATGTATTATACATTTACTTAACTGGAAATTTAGAAATCTCATTACTTTATAATTGAGGCCCCTCTCTGCTTTTGTTCTCATGCTTCAAAGAAGTAAACATGAAATTCCCAGAAAGTAGTGCTTCTTTATCTGCCCATTCAAATTCCATTAATTAGTAAATACAAAGTTGAAAGAGGGAAAAAGTAAAATCTCCATAAGATCTGCAGAGTTTTTCATAAGCATATCTTTCACAATTTCATGTATTCTACTGGTAAAACAGCTATCACGCATGGAGAATTCAAGTTTGACATAATATGTTTTCGCAGGAGGTCAAAAGTGACGAGCAGTGAGCATTATATAACTAATATTACATGACTCAATGAAAATTCTATGCTTCTAACTAGATCACTACAGACACAAGGGAACAAATAATGCAGGTTGAAAACCGTCTAGTAAAAAGGCGGAATGCAGTCCATCAAGAGTATTGGGAGAACATTTAGAAATGTATAGATGGTAAACTAGCATGTGGTTATCAATTATGAAAAAATTGTATGGAACTAGACAAATTGATCAAAATTTCCTTAAAGAATTAAAACTGAACTCCTAAAAAATATATTATATTTTTGGGCTCAAAACCCTTCTTTAGGGAAGGTTTTCCAATGAGAGACCTATATTGAGACAGGGATCTCTTCATCCCACTTTAGCAACCAGTATGCAGAAGTAGGCATTAGCCAATCAATTTTCTTCTACTTCATGATCAATAATATAATGCAAACAGAAACAGTTATTATTTACCTGTTAAAGTCATGCAACTTACTTCCCGTCGAGCATACCTGGCCAATGCCTATATAAAAACTTTAGTTTCAGTATCATTGTAGTCATACTCAATATAATTGAGGGAAAAAAAGTAAGCATTGTGAAAACAATATAAGCATCGGATATTTGATCAAAAACAATGAAAGGCAGAGCAAAGCAAGAAAAACAAAACAATACAAAGATGGTGATGATAAGGAGTTTTTCGATATGTCAATATGGTTATTTGAGAAACAGTTCGAAACAAACCGGAAAAGCAGCAATTAATAGAAAAGACAGGAAGCTCTAACAACAGAAAAGTCCCACAATCTCACAAGTACTTCGTGAGATGAAAGTGATAATCACTGTAAGCTCTGGTTTGAAAAGCAAACAGACTCCAATATGATAAGAATATGTAAAAGAATATTGATTATAAAAGGGACAATTCTTCAAGCCAAGCCAACATGTTAAACCCAGAGTCTAAACTGTCAGTTGAATGAAGCATGACTGGTGAATGCTGCTGAACAGCCAATAAATTGTATGACCTGAATCGGTTTCTAGGTTCAACATCTAGCCTTAGATAGACTTTTCAGGAAACGTCCCATTTCCAAAAGCTTACATAAGAGAAGTCACACACAAGACAATATGTCTTCCACAAATTAGGTGAAAAATGTTAACATCATTTAGAAGATATACCTGCACTGATGGCAATGCAGCTTCGTCTGGTGTTGAAGAACCATCATCAGAGAATATATTCCTGATAAAAAAATATGGATATACTTTTGTTAGAATATAAGACGATATCTTATAATATCATTGATAGTATATTAGAGATATTAGTTTATTTCATATGATCAGTTTATAATCTATAGTATCTTAGATTATCTCTTATTTAGTTGTATATTACTTAAATATTATATGAATTATTTCCTGATTTCTCTATTTACTTAGGATTAGGAGTCTTGTATCGCTGTATTAAGGGGTTAGTCTTTTGTATCCAGTTAGATTCAAATTATTATCAATAATATTCAAATTTGTTTTTTCCTCTCCTTTTATCTAAAACAACGTTAAACATAGAAATGATTAATTGACTTTTTCTTACTTTTGATAGGTGCAAAAAGAGCAGTGAAGAGGATAAGTTCGTATCAAAACCTACCTCCATATTACATTAGTGAAATCACTCGGTTTAGCTTCTGGAAGGATGGCAGCATCATAAGCAACAATATTCCCATAAAAAATCTTCTCGAGCTCCTTCATCCACTTAATCAATAGTAGGTTAACCTGTCATTTCAAATTAAACTCACCACAATTTACCACCAATTCCTACATGCAATCAAACTATTTTGGAAAAATTGCAAAAAAAAAAAAAAAGGAATTTATGATAAAAATATTGTATCTATTTGAAGAAGACAACTCACCCCAGCTTTGGACACTCTAATCTCCACATCGTGATTGTAAATCTCATAAAGGTACTGCCCAAATTCAACACCCTCATTTCCCTCTTGCTTAATGCGACGCAAGTAAAACCACATATGAAGTACAAGCAAAGAGAATGTTGTTTTGAATGTTTTCTCCAAGTTAAACACTGCAAGCAGAAGAGAGAACCTTATAGAATGTTACATAATACAACACTAGTCTGACAAGCACTATTCCACATCAAACTCCTTCTGCATCGTAATTACTTCACCCTGATTGATTTGCAAACATATAAATTGAGAAAATGGTACATCTAGCCACCAGAGACATGCTGGGAATGACGATGTGAAGGTTTTCCCAGTTGTCTTTACTAATACTTAAATGGTTGGAACTTTAAAAGTTAGAAAAAAAGTATCAAAAAGAGGATATATGATTTTGATAATTTAATAATCAGAAAAAGACCATAAAATATAGTTTTAGTTTAATTAAGTTTTCTTTGATCATTAGGAATGAAATCATTAGAGAAAAAGTTAAGGTAGTTCCTATTGTGATACTAGAGTTTTTGCTTAGGTTCTTAGGGCAATAGCTTTGTTAAGGAGTGTAGACCACATTAAAGATAACCCAATAGGCCAATTGTCTATCATTGAACATGATTCATGACAGGACATTCATTTGATCCATACAGTCGATCCTACTCCTACCTACTAGGAAAAGGCTTTTGTTGTTGTTATTTAAAATTTCTTTAATCAGAAAATATTTTCACTGAAAGCCACCCCAAATAAAAACAGGGGGAAAGACACATGAACATAATCGGTCAAAGTAATACATACATAGACACTTTGACAACTAGCTTTTAAATCTCCAAATATTCAACAGAGAAACAAGACAAGATAAACATGAGCCAGAGAATATAGGGAAGTGAAGAGAATATTTATGTCCCACAGTAAATGTGGAGGAGGAGTTTATCTTTATAAATAAAATGCAGTTGGGGGGGTCTAAAACCTATGAAACATTTACACAAACACAGATAGTAGACGCAACACTCACACAGTGATATAGACACCGATCATAATTTGAGAAACTAGAAGTGATTATATATAATCACAATGTCAATGTCGTCTCAGTGTCCGACACCTTTAATTTGAACTGATGGTTCTACATATTCTAAAACATCACAATATGGGAAACAAGTAGAATGAATATGAGAGAAAATGGCCACAAGTCTCGAACTAAACAAACAACCAAGATGCACAGGCACACAAATGTCTAATGTTTGTATTGTAAGACACATATGTATAAATAATTTCTACAATGAATAAAAGATAAAATAAAGTAAAATTGTTTTGATATAAACATGTGATAAGCTTTTATAATTACATAAAATAAATGGAAAGATGACCTAAATGAGAGAAAGGAGGAAAAGGAACCTTGATAAATGGGGGGTTTATCAACTTGAGATAAGATTCTTCGGTAGACAACATTAGCACCACGAATAGAACTGCTTTGTTTACTATAAAAAAGCATGAGTTTGAGCAAGAAACGCTTGATACCGTGATAATCAGGTTCTTCAACTCTGAGAGGCGAGTCACGTGGGAGGGAAAGAGAACGTGGCTTAGACCAAAACAATTTGTCTAGGTTAACCTGATAAATTACATATGAAATTAAATTGGTATGTGAGTGTAGTTGAATTGAAGTAATATTAATGGAGAAATTGCATACCGGTTGTGGTTGGAGTTTTTCTTCAATCATTGGTGCTGCTGCAACCTTTGCGTAGGTTTGCTGAAAACCAATTGGAGATCGAATCATGGAGAGTGGAGAAATTGCTTTGCGCCATGTTCGAAACATTCTTCTTTCTCGCTCAAAATCAAAATCAAAATCAAAGGGAAAAAATCAAACCAAAGGAAAGGAATTGGCGCTACAATTTACTCACTCTCAGCCCAAACCAAACCTCTTTAATTCCTAGGTTCAGTCCAAAAAAACAACAAGGATCAATTTTACTCCTACCCCAAAATTATTTCTTCATATTCAATTTTTGTTGTTTTTTTTTTAATAAATAAAATCGACTTAATTGCAGTTTTTATCCTCTATTTTAGTTGAATTGTAAAAATAATTTTTTCATTTTCATCAAGTTTTGGACTATAGTTTTGTTTATGAGACTAAAACTGATGAAAAATAAAATTAAGAGCTATTTTTGTAATTTAGTTAAAATAGGGGATCAAAACTGCAATTAAGTCAATAAAGTTTAAATGCTACGTGAAGATCAAATATGCTAAATAAGTGACTAAAACATAAATTAAAAAATTAGTAGACATTAAACTTGTTGATATTTTATGAAAAATAAATTAAACTAAAAAAAAGCATGGCTGTTGGAATTTACTTTAAAGTTAAAAGTGTTAGCTCAATTCTACCCAAAAAAAAGGTTTTAGCTTAATAGAATTCCAACTTTTAGTCCACTAATAACAAAAGATTTGTTGCTTAATATATTGATCATATTTATACACTTCATGGTTTAAACTTTGATATTTGCTTGTTGAGTTAATTAGTTGATATTCTGATATTTGCTTTGATTATAAATATTAAAATATTTATAAAAAACTAGATTTTTGAAATGTTTTTTAGTTGAGTCACGTTGATGTTTTTAGAAGATTATAAAAAGTGTAAAGCAGTTGGTGGTTGTTGAACTCGAAATGTAACTAACTTGAACTGTTTCATCTCGTGTATGCATTATTATTTGAGTTGAGTGTGTAAGCTTTGTGTGTTTTGAGCTTGTTTTACTCGCAACTCTTAATTACTTACTGCAATCGCATATTATTTGATTGTCACAACTTGTTTTCCTTATTTCCTTTATCTATAGTTTCTGATGTGAAGACAACAGTTAATGTCTCTACTCACAATTTAACTAAAGATGTTTTAAACTCGGAAGACACTTGTTTAGGTTGAGGAATACCCTCCTTATATGAGATCTTTTATTGCAGATGATTTAGTTGTTTAATGAATTTACTTTTTTCATAAAAAAAAAATATATATATGTAATTAATTCTAATGAGGAGTAAACACACTACTTTATATTCAATTAAGTACTAAAATCACAAAGCCTAACAGAAAGAGCTCAATCTTAATGCTTTATTACTTTAGATATGCTTTTCTGTTCTTCCACACTAGTTGAAACACTACAAGGTTATTGTTATCTCTCTCTTTTTTTTTTATCATTTCATGACAGTACTATCAATATCATCACTTCTTCAGTACAATAAAAAATTGGACTTAGATTAAATAATAACTGAATCATCAGTTAATCACATATGCAGAAGTCAGAACATAGACAAATAAATAACAAAGCAAAATTTATTTGTAACTTTTTTGTTTTGCTGCTTTTATACACTTGACACATCACATAATGTTTTTGATGCATACAGAAAACTTTGAAAGTCTCAGCCTCTCAGCTTGTTGAGAGTTACTGAGTTACATACATACATACACACATTTTAGTTTGATTAGTTAGCATAAAAGCAAAGTAATTTAAGAGCTTCTTAGAATAGCATTTGGCTTCTTCTTACTGCGGCTATACCAAGATAGAAGATACTTCCCATTGTAAGAACTTGACCTCTTCATTGGACTAGAAACACCCTTCAAATATCTTGTTGACCTGAAAGAAAAACTACTACTACCTTTGGATGTAGTTTCCAAATTATCAGTTCCATTAACCCTTCTACTTGAATCAACATTAGATTCTATTGATAGAACATTTGCAACAAAAGAATCATCCATAGAAACAGATCCCCTAGGCCGAACGGTAAGGGCGTCATCGACTTGTCTTTCATTTTCACACCCCACCAATTGGCCTTCTCCATCTTCTTCTATCCTATTCCTCAATTGAGAATCAAAAACACTACTTTCAAATCCTTCATTACTATTTTCCTCAAAATTTTCCATTTGGGTCTGTCCCAATGAACTTGAATCAACAACAATAGAAGAGTCCAAAGACTCTACCCTTGTAGTTGTAGGGTTGGTAACAATAGGAGCTCTACACATAGGACAATTTGTATGTGAACTAAGCCAAGTATCAATACAAGGTAAATGAAAAGCATGATGACACTTTGGTAAAAGTCTAAGATTCTCATTTTCTTCAAACTCACTCAAACAAACAGAACATTCTGTTCCTTCAATCAAGCCTTCACCTTTCTTATACTTACAAACACTTATTGCATTGACAACAGATTGGTGAAGACCAATTGTACGGATATACCAAATGGGGTGGTCCAACATAGAACCATATTGTTCTTCATCATCAAAATTATTATCATCTACTTGTTGAGTTGTTGTTGTTGTTGTTGTTGTTGTTGATGGTTGTAGCCTTAAACTTGTCTTTGATCTTAACTTGATATAGATAAAACGACAACAAACAAGAAAGAAAATAAAAGAAAGAAGAGAAAGTGTAAGGATGAAGTAAGTGATGATTTTGTGATGGTTTTCATTTTCATCTAATGAATAGAAAGAAGAAGGAACTTGTGATGGTGGTGGTGGTGGTGGAGAATATGGATAAGGAAATTCAGGTTTGGTTAAACAGATCTTGAAACAAACACTGCAATCTTTGTTTGATGAACAATTAGACAAAGAGTTCTTACCTTGACATATCCATTCACATATCTCTGGTACAAGCAACTTTCTGTGATGCAGCTTCATATTATTATCATTACACTTACAAAAATTCAGATTTTCATCAAACTTTAATTCAACTTTTTTTTTTTTTTGTGAAGAAAGAAAGATGAACTGAAGATGATAAAGTGAGGTATACAATTTTGACTTTTCAAGTTTCCACCGTATAATATAATTAAACTATTTTTTTTTATAATAATTAAATTAAATCAAATCCAGTGAATTTGGTGTGTTTTTTTTTTTTTCTGCGAAGGACTAAAAAAAATGTGAAAGTTAAAAAAAGGTAAATTACAAAATGAATTATGATCAACATTTAAGTTATAAACATTTATCGAAAATGGCTTCTAAGAAACATGTTGAGGCGGCTAGGTCTTAATACCACTTGCCATCAACATTCCTATAAAAATTATAAAAAAGAAAAAGAAAAAGAAAATTGGAGTAGGTTTGGTACGTTATTCCGTCATTGACTTTTGGGCAATTTGGTATTTCCGTGGACAGTTCACAATTGGTTGGTTGGATTTCACTTTCAATTAAATTCATGCCGCCAACTTATGTCGGTTGGATTGGGCCTACTTTATGCCACCTCAACCCATTTAATTAGAACCACAAAATTATATCAATACCCCTCAACAACCCCTATATTCCATTTTTATTTTATTTTTTATTTTGCATTAGATATGGTTCTTTGCTTTCAAGTGCAATATTTTTTTTTAAATCTATTTGGACGATAATTTTTTTTTTAAGGAATATAATTTTTTTTTAAATTTAAATTCTTTAATATTAAATATTTTATTTAGATGATAAATTTAGAGAGTTTTTAAAAAGAAGGAATTTTATAAAATATTTTGTTAAAGTTAATTTTAGAAAAATTCAAACACCACCTAAAATTTAATAATTTTAATTTCTTTGTTACTTTTATTTTTAAAATAATATTTATGAAATAGTTTTTGTAACTTTTTAATTTTATAATTTTGATTGTATATATTTCAAATTTTATATTTTTGTCTCTATATTTTTTATTTTTTGTAAATTGGTCTCT
>JBBPBT010000629.1:922087-952527 GCA_037974875.1 Cicer bijugum | reverse complement strand
GATTTTTAATTCTCAATTTTAGAAAACCTTAAACTTCTATTTTTATGAATAATTTCTTTTTGATAATAAATGAATTATTTATTTCTTTTTGACCCAAAAAAATTAGGGAGAGATGTTAACGTGTGAACTATAACAAAAGTTAAAAAGACGAATTAATGCATATTTAGATAGAGAGAAATTCATAGTTGAACAAATTTGTATAAATTAATGAGTATGATTTAACAGTTATCATCACATAATTACTTTTCTGCCTATTCACTCCAATTAATTTGATTTTAAAATTATGTCAACATGCAAATTTGCAATTATAGGCACATAGTAAGAATATATTTAAAATACCTTCTAATGTGATTCAACGTGATTTTAAATAAAATCTTATACTTTTGTGAATAATGATAAAATATTTTTTAATATGTGTAATTTTTTAAAAAATAATTAATTATGTTAATTTTAATGATAAAATATATTTAATTTACTTAAATATTTTTATTAATTACAATTTATGAAGAAATTTGATGATACGACGAACAATAAAAAATAATATATTTTTTAAAAAAACATAATAAATATTATATTAATATTGTAAAATGATAAATAATTGATTCATAATACATTAATACATTAGAAGTGGTAGAAGTAATTTGCAAGACAAGGAGAGCTGGCATATATATAGTTGAATGGCACTAAAAGATTGAGAATGAAGTGTAATTTAAATTTAGCAGTGCCTTGTTGAAGAAAATGAGAGAAATGAAGTTTCAGTTTTTGGATTGATCTGCATTGTTGATATCTTCATAGACATGTCCCATTTTGAGACGTTTGGTCTCCAAATATCTCTTATTCTCTGATGTGATGAGAGTTAACAATGGAATCCTACCAGAAAGAGTTAAACCATAACCTTTAAGACCAACATATTTTGATGGATTGTTTGTCAACAACTTCATAGATTGAACACCTAGATCCTTCAGTATCTGCAAAACTACCATTTCAATACAACAAAACAAAACAACATAAAGTAAAATTATAGAAACCAAAATGTAAACTTACCTGAGCTCCAATGCCATACTCCCTAGAGTCAACAGGCAATCCCAATTCTTGATTGGCTTCAACTGTATCAAGTCCATGATCTTGTAGGTTATATGCACAGAGTTTGTGTCCCAAACCAATACCTCTTCCTTCATGTCCACGTAGATATACAAGTATACCCCTACCTGAATCCTCAATCTGTTGCATTGCAAGTGCTAGCTGATTTCCACAGTCACATCTACCAGATCCAAATATGTCTCCTGTCAAACACTCTGAGTGTACCCTCACAATAACATCTTCTCCATCTCCAATCTCACCCTGCACTTATTATATCTATACTCAACCACAATGCATCACATAACATAACATAACATTCTTCTTATTATATAAATGCTCACCTTAACCATTGCAACATGCTCAATCCCATCTAACACAGACTTATAACAGTATGCACTGAATGGCCCCCACATTGTAGGTATTCTTGCAGCACCAGAACGTTCCACCAATATATCTATCTTTCTTCTATATCTGCCATAACAATAACATTCTAAATCATCCAATTACTACATACATATTGTGAAATGTCAATGATATATTATATTGCATATATACCTTATCAAGTCAGCTATAGATACTATTTTCAAATTCTCACGCTTGGCAAACTGGCGAAGCATAGGTAATCTAGCCATGGAACCATCCTCATCTACAACCTCACACAGAACTGCCACTGGATCCAAACCAGCAAGTATAGCAAGATCAACTGATGCTTCTGTATGTCCTGCTCTCTTCAACACACCGCCATCCTTGTATTTTAGTGGGAATATATGACCTGGCCTATTGAAATCACCTCGAATCGATTCTCTCGATGCAAGGGCTAAAACTGTGGTTGTCCTATCATGAGCTGACACCCCTGTGGTTGTACCATCTTTAGCATCCTACAAATGCACATTATCATTAAATTCCTAAACCACATCTGTTAGACATAAGTTCTCTTGATCATGATTTTGACATAATTAACAAACATATAATTTACATGCATAATTCAATTGATGAATCAATTGGGCAATCGATTGTCTGACTCAGAACCAAAGTTTTACTAAGTAAATCGTTTGGGAAATCGATTACTTAAATACTTTTAGTGAAACCTAAGTTCTGGGTTTAAACCAATCAATTGGACAATCGATTGGAACATCAATTGAGTAATCGATTTTGTAATTCACAGAACCAAGCTCTTATTAAAGTAATCGATTAGTAAATAGATTAGTAAAAAGTTTTCCATCAGGAATGAGTTATGTGATCAACCAAATCGATTGGACAATCAATTCAATTAAGTTTCTTAAACTGCAAGTTTTGTGGCAAGCGATTAGTAATCGATTGAAAGAATGAATTAGTTAATCACTCATCAGAAACATATTGCATAATCGATTGGTAAATCGCTTTGGACTGAATAGCTACGCTACTCGCCAAATCGATTGGCAAATGGATTGGAGTAAAATGTTTGAGTCACTGTGACCAGCACAATCGAGAGTCATTGTGATCAACACAATCGATTGACAAATCGATTTGTGCATTAAAAGAATCGATTGGCAAATCGATTCATTCTTATATTTTCAAGATTCAAGAAAAACAAGAAACGCGATAATCGATTGGGCAATCGATTAAGCTAGTTTTAAACTTTTATACAATCGATTGAGGAATCGATTTAACTGATGTTTTTCTGAACATATATAAACTGATTCAATTACATGTTCTAATAACGAATACATAACATTTGAAACAATTATTCCTTACATGTTTTCATAACACTGAAATCAGGAAAAACACTTTGAGAGAAATAATTGTAACCACACACAAAATACTCATTTGGGAAATTCCTTTTGTGTGAAATTCATATTGTGATTGAGTCATCATCATTAGTCCTCTTTTATGTTTTCTGTAAAAACAATATGTAAAGAAAGTTCTGGAAATCTAGTAGTGTAAACTGGTGGCTATCTTTGTTGGTGCTTGTGTTCATCAAGAAGAAGTCTCGACTTGATCTCGTGAGGGTTTGGCGATTAGCTCTTAGGGATAAGTTGGTCTGAAAAATCCAGTGTAAACTGGTGACTATCTTTGTTGGTGCGTATGTTCATCAAGAAGAAGTCTCATCTTGATCTGATCTGTTTGGCAATTGTTTGGCGAGTAACTCTAGGGATAAGGTGGCATTGTAAGAGAAGCGAAGCGAGTGAGTTGGATAGATAGGCCATGATTGAGCTGGAAAATCTGTAAAACGTACTCAAGTCAATTCTATTGGAAAGGCTGATTTAGATTTCAGGACTGGATGTAGGCTATCAAACTCATAGTCGAACCAGTATAAATCCTGGTGCACGATTTTCTTACCTTTTCTCTTTATTTTAATATTGCATGAATGTTTATTCTTGAATGTTTGTATTGGTGAATTTTTGTTTTGATTAATCTTTTGAATAAACATTATATTTGTACTCTTATATTGATAATACATACAATTGTGAATCTTTGAATCTTTGATAATAAATTCTGTAAACGGTCATTGTTAACCTGATTAATAATCTTGTAAATTTTGTAAAGACATTTCACATAATTTTTAATAAATAGAGGCCATAAATTTCCTACAACATCAAACATAAATCCTCCAACACCATATCAGATCAAATTTTAATAGTTTTCTAAACTTGAAACCATTTTGCAAGTAAGAGTAAGAATAAGAATAAGAATAAGAATAGTAATACATACTACAGTCACAGTGAATGCTGTGCGAAGTTTTTCAGCATTATCCTTACTGTCCACCATCAAAGGAAGTTCCAATCTATCAAGATCTTCCTCTTTCATGCTTACACAAACTATGCCAGTTCCATGTTTCACTATAAAAGCCATAGCTTCAGGTGTTACCAATTGTGCTGCCATTATCAAATCTCCTTCATTTTCTCTATCTTCATCATCAACTACCACTACCATCTACATCATTATTATCAAGTAGTAAAATAAATCTATTAAAGTATGATATTAACTAAAAATAAAATACTTAAAAAAAGTTATAGCAATGAAGTAACAACCTTTCCCTGGCGAATGTCTTCAATGGCCTCAGGGATAGAAGCAAAACCTTCTGAGGGGCTATCCAAATCATATTTATTGTTATCAACAGAGAAAACAATGGTTGTTTCATTAGGTTGTTCCTTAATATCAATAGATTCATCAACAACCAGATCTTTACCTATGACAGCATCATTGGTATTTGTATAAGAAAGTACATCACCCTCTCCAGATGCTAATGTAGATTTGACTCTACAAACAGTATTGTGACTTGAAGGAAATTTATAGTTCAATCTGACATGGGGAAAATCGTTGACTCTTTTGAAGTGATTGGATTCCCTATATTGAATTGAAGAACAAATCAATATTTAAGAATAAGATCACTAGGACACAATCAGAACTACTCAACTAAAAAAAATCCAGCTCCAGAAAGCAGAAAAGGTTTCAGCATGTTAATAGATTATTCATAAAGTGAAAAGTTATACATAAAAGTTATAATTAGTTTGACATGAAAATTCACACTTTTGTGCTCAAAATTCATCATGCATATGATATGATGCAAATTGTTTGTAGAGCAAGCATAGTTGATTTTGACATGTTTAAATATATATACTTCATTAGAATTCGTTTCCTAAAATGAAAGACATTATGGCATGATAAAGTGACAGTATACTTACCGGGGAGATGTGAGGGGTAGTGAGGACGAGTAAGAGAGATTGAAGGTAGACATTATTCTTATTCTTATTATTAAGGTTATATATTTGTGCCAAAAATGGTGTTGTTATGTTTGATTCATTATATGGTATAGTAATGTAATATAATGTTATATATATATATATATATACAAGAAATTTGTCAACTTCTCCTACGATGAAGTGTTGGAGCAAGCAATACTGAAACGTGGTGTGTCTCCTCCTACCACCCATGTGTTTTCCCTGCAATATATAATAATAACCATGTTTTTATTTTTATAATAATAATAATAACATGCTTTCAATTTTTTATTGAAATGAAAAATTAAAAATATATATAGATGTACAATTATTTGATTAAATTATTAAATTTGGTTTGTGAATAAAATACTCGGAATTTGATCTGAAAATGATGCACATATTTGTTTTTACAAAAACAAACATAATGTGTATCGTCTCGAAAACTACATTTTATAGCTTACTTATTTTCACAACAAATATGTTTTCGGTATGCGATAATTTCACACGTGTCACAGTTCCAAACAAGCAATAAATCTATTCATACGATGAATTGAATTTGAGTTATATAAATTTCACTTCATAAATTTACTTTAGTTTTTGAAGTTATTTATATTTTAACATAATTTCTAAATAGACTTTAATTTAGTCTTTTTTATTAGACTCTATTTTGTAGAAGACTTAATTAGAGGGATATTACACTTTATTTAACAGAATAATTTTGTAGAATATAAATAAAAAGACAAAATATTGTACATAGATTATTTTCATAATTTAACAAGGAATGACAAAAGAATTTTATAATTAATATATTTTTAAAAATTTAAAGTATATTAAATATTATTAATATATAATTAATTATTAAAGTATATTAATAATTAATATATTTATTAATAATACAATTCATTTTGTCTTAGATGATATAAAAAACAACATTAAAATATATTTATAGAAAAAAAAGTAATTTAGTAATAGTTATAAATATATACATTAATTATACCATAAACATTTTTTTTAATATATCTAAAATATGTTATAGGTAGTTAGGTACTAGAAAAAGACCAAATTAAGAAGTAACATTTTGTATGATAAGGGCAGTAATGGGCGAGTTAGAATATTGCAGTGTGGGGAACGTGGTGTAAGCAATTGCCTAAATACAAAATTAAATATGGTGTAAGCAACTTGCAATTTTCTATAGGCATTCACTTAGACGTCAAAGTAAAACAATTGATAATAATAAAATAGTGTGGTATTGATTTGTTTTCTGTTTTGTTCTATTAAGATAAAATTCATGTCGAAATAATTAATTCTGCAAAATAAATTTGGGTTACATTAAATTAATTATAAGATTAAATTATAGGTATAGTAAGATATGATTAGATATACTTATGTCATAATAAGTTGAAGATACAGGCTAAAAATTTAATAAAGTCTTATTTGTGGACTTTGTCAAATTTATAAATATTTTATTATTTTATATTATTAATATGAATGATGTGAGTTTATTTTTATATTTTTTTTTATCAACTTTAAATTATATTATTTATGAAAAAAAAACTAAGTTTTATATAATTTTAATATTGTTTTTTTTTTGCATAAATATATATTTTTTGATATTGTTAGTTACACATCATAAATTAGATGCATGATTTCATGATTTTATAATTCACAAAGACCCTACTTATATATAATAAAGTTTACTCTTTATTTAGATCACCCACCATTTTCATATCTTGATCTATGGTTCAGAGATCAAGGTGGTGCCCAGCTATGTCATATGCCACTTGACTATTCCAGGATTCAACAACCTATGGAGCTGTAAAATTCTGTTTCAGATAATTTTTTCATCCATTGAGTTTTATCTGTCGCAATAGCAGCAATATACTCCCTCCACGCAACAAAAGATTTGCCCTTTGTTATTCTTCATACAAAAAATGTAACTTTTGATATATTGGAGAATAAACGTTTTTTTTTTAAATATTTTCTAAATTTTGTACTAATTTTACTTAGAGATCTTTTAAAATTTTAAGAAATCGTGTGCAATGAATAGGGGTGGAAATAGACTGAGTCGAGCTAGACTTTGTTAGACATGAGTCTGACTTGTTAAAAAATTAAAGACATAAGTCTGACATGTAGTGTGTCATATGCTTACTTTTTAGACTTGAGTTTTGACCTTAATATAAGTCTGTTATGATCTGTTGACCTACTTAAAAGCCTATTTCATTTTAATATTTTTGAATAATTAATCAAACACATTTTTAAATAGATTAACGAGTTAATATGTCAATAAAATTAAGTTTCTGTTTTAATATTTAACATCACATTTCGAAGAATATGACTTTATATACATTATACTTAAATTATATTTTATAAAAATATAATTAAATATGTCAAAACTAAATGAGGTTAATATGTGTAAATTACTAGAAGTTGAATATATAACAAAAAAAAGATCA
Organism: Cicer bijugum; assembly: GCA_037974875.1. Classification (NCBI taxonomy): domain Eukaryota; kingdom Viridiplantae; phylum Streptophyta; class Magnoliopsida; order Fabales; family Fabaceae; genus Cicer; species Cicer bijugum. The sequence continues at coordinate 945,293 of JBBPBT010000629.1, read as the reverse complement.
AAATTGAATATAATCATTATAATAGTAAAAAAAATATTATTTATATTTATTTAAATAGGCCGACCTAATAGGCCTAAAATATTTTATTATGTGGAATGTAGTATGTTATTTTTTAATTAAATAGTATTTTTTAGAAGTCTTGGTCTTATCCGTTTAAGAAAAAGTCTGATCTGAACGGCCGTAAACCCTTGTCGGTCGGTCTGATCTATTCTTATCTCTAGCAATGAATATACGAGTTTCTTCACCTATATATTGTTGAATCTCTACTTTTTCATTTAATGTAAAATTCTTATTCACATTTGTCACAATAACATAAACAAATTCTAATAAATTGATATACTATGACAATTGTTATTTTATTCATTAATGAAGGCATTGACCGATAAAATGATTGTCCACAAAGGCATCTATCGCTTACTCATGCCACACCGAATATTCACAATCTATTATAGATTTTGTTGGTACAATATTTTGAGAAATTTGAATTTTGTGCACTTACAACTCTTATAACCGCATACAATTACGTCATTTTAATTGTCTATTTAAAATAAAACAGTTTATATTTTAATTCTGAATTTTTATTTTAAAAAATACTTTTAAATATAAATTGTTCAATCTCGATCAACAATTAAGATGGTGTGATTGCGTAAACCTAAATCAAATATTATTTTGAGAACAAAAAGTGCTCGATGTGTACTAGAAAAAGGAGAAACAGGGTGCAAATAGAGACTTGTAAAAGTTCAGCCTGTGCTAAGGCTTAATGCCATGACCTTTGTCTCATCTTTTCGTATTCACCTTGTGCTTTGGTTTGTTCTTTTACTTGTTTCTTTTTTCTTGCATTATTTTATTCCTCTTAAGGCCACTTAGTACCCATTGTTTTATCTTTTAATGCGTATTAGTTGGGTTAGCTCCACCTGTAGAATGTTTTCTTCTTTAAACATTCTAACAAAGAAAAGAATAAACATTCTAACGGTTTCTAAATATAAACACCAATCATATAATTCATTTTTATTAAGAAAAATTGTTAATATAGTTCATGAATATATTTTGTATAAAAAATAACTAATTTGTCCTTTATATATAGATATATTCAACATTAATGTTCAAATCAGCTCAAAATAATTATTACTAAAAATATTTCAACGTATAAAATATGTTTAATTGTAATTTTGATTTTCTATTTTAATTAAATCGCAAAAATAATTATTCTATTTTATTTCTGTTTGGAGACCAAAATTCAAAACAAATAAAATGAATGACTAAAATAGATAATTAAAACTGCAATTAAACTTACAAAATATATTAAAAATTAAGAATACATGAAAAAATAAGTCAAAAGAAAACAAGTATCCTCTTGACAAACTAATAGTATTAATTAAGATTTCATTTTAATAAATAAATAAATGCACAATTTTTTTTTTCAATAAATCACTTTTATTTTTTTTTTCAAATATTCTTTCTTATATATATACACTATAATCAAGGATGATAATAAAAGGGAAAAAAGAAAGTCGTTTAAAACGATTCTCCAAAATAGGTGAAAACGACATCGATAATAACAGGGCACATGAGAGTCACACAAAGTGAAAGTGGTATACAGAAAGAGGAAAATGAAAATGAAAATGAAAACCGAACCACAACTCAAACTGCATCCTAACAAAACTCATACCAGTGGCTATCAAAAATATACATACAAATCAAATAAAAATGAGGTAAACAAGTTGAGAATAATAGGTGTGTATTTTCGGTATAAAACTATTTTTTAGTCAATTATAATTATTATGATAAAACTATTGCCTTTAATAACTACAATATCAAAATCAGAAACATCAATATAAAATTATTTTATTTAACAGAAATACTATAAACTGATTTGAAGGTACTCTTATCTAATGGGCCACACATAATTTATTTATTTGTAATAGGTTTCGTCAATTTTGTGTGTGATATAAAAAAGACACTAAAAAGAACATTGGTGACTCCGCATACAAAATAATAGACGAGACACGACATAAGTGAAAAAGTAAGAACCTCAAAAACCAACCAAATCCTCACAACATCACTCATTTGTTCTTCCTTCCAATGGAGAGTCTTGCACTTCACTCACTCTCCACATTCTCACTTCATCATCATCATCATCGTTCACAACCCATTTTCAGATCTCCATTTTCTCTTCCTTTCAATCCAACTTCACGTTCAACCCCATCAATTAAATCATCACCAATCTCTCAATCTTTCACTTTTCCCTCCAAAGTTTCAACCTTTAACACTTTCTCAAAACCCCACATAACTCGTTTCCCAATTCAAGCAAATTCAACAACACCACCACCACCACCATCAAAATCGAAACCCATACCCACTATTCTTCAAGGTGCAAAGCCTATTCCTTTGGTGATTTCAATAGCCATAGGTCTCATTGTTCGTTTCTTTGTTCCAAAACCAGTTGAAGTTACCCCTCAAGCATGGCAATTGCTCTCAATTTTCCTTTCAACAATAGCAGGCCTTGTTCTGAGCCCGTTGCCTGTTGGTGCTTGGGCTTTTTTGGGCCTGACAGCATCTGTGGTGACAAAAACTCTTAGCTTTACGGATGCATTTAGTGCTTTCACAAATGAAGTGATTTGGTTGATAGTGATATCATTTTTCTTTGCACGTGGGTTTGTGAAGACTGGTTTGGGTGATAGAATTGCTACTTACTTTGTGAAATGGATGGGAAAAAGCACTTTGGGGCTTTCTTATGGTTTGACATTTAGTGAGGTTCTTATTGCACCTGCAATGCCTAGTACTACTGCAAGAGCTGGTGGTGTTTTCTTGCCTATTATTAAGTCACTTTCACTATCTGCAGGGAGTGAACCTAATAGTCCTACCTCTAAGAGGTTGGGGGCTTATCTTATTCAGAACCAATTTCAGGTTTGCTTTTTGTCTCTTTTTATTATTCTACTTTAGATTATATTCATACTATAGTTATTATTCTGAGTTAAAGGAATGACTTTGCATGATGTGATTATTATAAGCTTGATCATTTCTGTTTTCTTCAACAATTATGAAAATTTGAAGGAATTAAATAACACAAAAATAGAGGTAAGATAAAGCAGGGTTTTAAATTGTAGTCGCTGTAGCATTTATGCTGCAAATCTTTATATTAGAGAAAAATGTGGTTGATGTGGTCAAAATTAAGGTTGCATATTGCAATTTAAAACCTCGAGTTAAAGAGGTCATCTTAGAACATTTGATTTGAATGCAAAAACTTGTGTTTTGTTAACTTTAATCTATGTTGCTAAGTAAGTATATCGGTTATTAATGGCAAGTTCTATGACAGAAAATCTAAGATGATTTAGTGCTTACAGTAATATGAGAAAAATCATTGTACTTTCAGATTTGACCAAATAATCATTTAGGATAGATTTCATGATTCTTTTTTTCTTCAAATTTCGCCTTTTGTGAAACAACTCGAGATTTATCTGGGATATTGCCAGCATGGTGTATGCTTTTGACTTGTAAAATTATATTTCATCCCTTGTTGTGCTATGTGTCAATGTCGTGTGTGGTGTTTCTGCATGTGTCATTGCTTGGTATATGCTTTTGTCTTCTAAAATTGTATTCCATCCATGATTGCGCGAGTGTGTCATGTTTGGTGTCTATGTATGCGTTTGTGCTTCATATGGTCTCTGCGATGACCATTTTATACTATTATTTTTCTGATCTCTCCTTCTACTTGGTTTGTTTCTTGTCTGCAAAATTCTATCATGTGTCAATGAAATGACTTGTGCATTGGCTCCATGACATGTGACAGTCTGCTGGTAACTCCAGTGCTCTTTTCCTAACTGCTGCAGCTCAAAATCTGCTGTGTGTTAAATTAGCAGAGGAGCTTGGGGTGATAATTTCAAACCCTTGGGTTACTTGGTTTAAGGCGGCTAGTGTACCTGCAATTGTTTGTCTGCTCGCTACACCATTGATTTTATACAAGCTCTATCCCCCCGAAATTAAAGACACACCAGAGGCACCTGCCATGGCTGCAAAGAAACTGGAAAGTATGGGCCCTGTCACTCAAAATGAATGGATTATGGTTTCTACAATGCTTCTAGCAGTCTCTTTGTGGATCTTTGGGTAATAGTTTGGTTGTTACATTGGTAGATTGTTGTTTCTCTTATGATGCAATTTCTCCTAGTTGAATTTAGTATTATCACTATTTCTTTGGTATTGCAGAGAGACTCTTGGCATAGCAAGTGCTGTAGCTGCAATGATTGGTTTATCGATACTCCTTGTATTAGGAGTCCTTGATTGGGAAGACTGCTTGAATGAAAAGTCGGCGTGGGATACCTTGGCTTGGTTTGCAATTCTAGTAGGCATGGCAAGTCAGTTGACGAATCTCGGAATTGTGAGCTGGATGTCTGATTGTGTGGCCAACAATCTTCGGTCATTCTCCTTGAGCTGGCCGGCTTCATTGGCTGTTCTTCAGGCTGCTTATTTCTTCATCCACTACCTTTTCGCAAGCCAGACTGGACATGTAGGGGCTTTGTACTCAGCATTCCTTGCCATGCACAGGGCAGCCGGTGTTCCTGGTGCCCTCGCAGCTCTTGCTTTAGGTTATAATACAAATCTTTTTGGTGCAATTACACACTATAGCAGTGGTCAAGCTGCTGTATACTATGGAGGTTTGTACCTCTCTATAACTTCAAGTCAATCATTTTTTGTTTTTTTTCCCCTATGATTTGATTATTTAACTCACAATGATTTAATAAATTTGTTTCAACTCCCTTCATTTAAATAACCAAGTTGTTGAACTCAAATGGTTAATGAGCTTCAGTTAATGATCGAATGACTCAGGAGCTACCGAGTTCAATCTCTGGCTGGAATAATCTTTGACCATACTTTACATACCTCCCGACCGAACTCCAGATTACTAAGACTCTTTTTCCTTAGGAATAGGAGGGTTAAGACCAAATAACTCACTTGTATTGGGTTCTAATGCTTCACTTCTGATTCTTCAATGGTATAACCAGTGCAAATAAAGTTAACTATGATTTCAGAAAACTTTCAAAAATAAATGTTTTTATTCTTATTAGGTGATTTCTAGTTGCAATTTGTGGCCAAAAGGCTGTATTTGTTAAGCCAAAAAGCCAATCTTTATGTGTCACTCTTTATACTTTTATGAAATATTATTTGAAGATATGTTGAAGTATGGTAGCTAATGTGATTTCAATTCTTCTTTTTGAACAGCTGGCTATGTAGACCTTCCCAACATATTCAAAATAGGGTTCATCATGGCTGTTATTAATGCGATCATCTGGGGAGGCGTTGGCTCTATCTGGTGGAAATTTTTAGGCTTGTATTGATTTACTTTCCATTTCCTTGTAAGTAAATAGCAGTTTTCTATGCTTCATTTTTTCACGGCCGAAAGATAAGGTCCTTCTCATGTGAGGGCAGTTGAGTTCATAATTTTAACATGAAGGTTTTTCTTCTTTTGGCTCACCTATTTGTTAGTTTATAATTAATGTTAGTGTTACCCTTGCCTTACTTTATATACATTCAGTGATATACTTACAATAATTTGAATGTGGAAGCTTAATGGCAAGTGCTAGAGAAGGAATTTGCTTCTCTTGACTATTTGCAAATAAATATATTTTACAATGGTTTACTCATAATCTCTAGTCACTTTAGCCAAGTAGTGTTAATGTGTGATAGCTATGACTAAATAAAATAGAAATAGCATTACAATTAAAAAGGCGCTTGCTACGAACAGACTCACCGCCGTAATTGCATCACACAGTTACAAATTCTGATTGAAGGGGATGAAAATGGATCAATCTTTCAAACATTTCGAAGCATCCCCTGATGTCGTACTCCGTCGGAGAATGCCCAGCTCCCTGTTTAAACATAGACAAATTTGGCCAACATTTAGTTTCATGTTCCCTCTTTGAATCAATTACTTACATTTTTTCTCAAACTATTACAGTGTAGTGGTATTAAAGGTTGAAACTCTAGAGAGTTGAATTTTAATTTAAGAACTTTATAATGTAAGTAAGATGTTCCAATGACCTAACTTTTTGTTATCTCCCAATGAAAAGAAGGGAGGAACTATGAAGCACAAGGATTGATCCAGACACCAGATACGGCACTGACACGTCGACACCATTAATACTTTGAGAAAATGAATCAACTGAATATAATAAATGTGTCGGTGTCGTGTCGGTGCTACAAAGGAGAGAAAACTTACCAACTTGGTAGAAAAATCCATTAAACTCCATTTAAGAATAGGAGAAGAGGGTCTATGTTTGGATTCCAAGTTGATTCAACAAAAAGATAGCATAGCTCAGAATCTTCCACCCTTATGTAACTTTATAATTCAAGACAGTGTGTTACTATATATTATGTTCCACAAATTTTGTAGACAACTTTAAATGACATATTATAATATTAGTTACCCTGTTTCAAGTGAGAGTGGAAGTTCACCAGTAAAGCCAGGGGATATTTTTTACAATGTCACCAGAATCTGCATGCATAAAGAGAGAAAACACAAGGTCTTATCAAATATAATGCCATTTTAATTTCTTGTGTTTTCTATTTATAAGAATGAATATAATATATGGTCATGATAAGTTGAATATATTTATGAGAATTGATAACGAGTGTCCAGGCACTTAATAATAGAAAAGTAAATAAAATTTTGAGATGTGTGTATTCAATCTCTTGAAATTTTAAATATATACATCAATTAATTACATGGACTCTACTAGTCATCACATATAAGTAAGTATTCATGCATGGCATGTTTCTAACATATCTGATTGTCAGTTTAACATTTGGCGGTCCAATATTAAAAAAATATGGGACGTAACATTTGCTTAAGGCTTTGAAGATATATTTTGATATATTCATAAACTATACTTACAAACTCAATTACGACTTATTTCATAAGTTTATACAAGTTTCGAGTTTTTTTTTTTTAATATATTTCATAAGTTACAAGTTTATAAATAATTTATTCAAAATTTCCTCTTCTTCCCTCTTCGATTCGATTCAGTTACAGAAATATTTTATACAAAAAATTGTATTATAAACCTTCATTGAATATACACTTAATTAATGTAGCGTTTGGTTCAGCGTTCGTATTAATGTTTCCATGTTTCAATGCTTTAATTCCCGTGAATTGTTGCGTCCACGCGCAGAATGACACATTTCCAAATACATGCTAAGTTGTTTATCCAATGTCCATTGGTTTGTTATAATTTCTAAAAGTTGCACCTCTATTAACATACTCCATTTTTTCTCACTTCTGCCTTTTGATGTCTATATATTTATATTCTTAATAAAATGAAAAATGAATTTAATTCATATAGATTGTAAATGTAAATATTTTTTATATTGTTTATCAATCACAAGCATTAGATCATTAAAAATGTTTAACTTTAACCATAGTTACTTTTACAATCATACATGAATAACTGAAAATTGTTGGTAGTGTAAATTTTTTACACTGATGATGTATACAAATAAATCTCATGAAAAATTGTCTAAGATTTCTAAACAATAAATCAATAATGACAACATTTTTCATCTAAAAACAATACTCAAAAAAGCACCCGAGTAAAGTATTCATACACAATGGGAAGGAAGGAAACTAGAATACTTGTGAAGAATAATTATTTCTGTCAAGTATACATCTCATAAAAATACTTCAGTCAATAACAATTACACAAGAAACAAAAATATAGAACAAGGCAATTATAAGAAAGGCATCTACGCAGTAGGGGTGGTCATGATCTAATCTGTCGTATCTGTTGTATTTACGATATAGTACAACATACAATCACGTTCATGATTTAATCTGCATGACCTTCAATGTTGTTTTCCTTTCTGTCTTTAGTCCTCCATCCTATTCATATCACAAAAGTTGTGTTTTCATCCCAATTTATCTAGGATCAACTTTTCTTGCTTTGCATCTGTTGTATTGTGTAGTAAAGAAATTTTATTGAAGCAAATGAAAATGCTGTAGTAAGTGCTCATAATACAATACAAGAATATTATTAGCTAGACACAACAAATAGTCGTTCATATGCATTCATTATCTCTAAAACTCAGTTGGTTGATGAAGCAAAAATAAAAAACCTACATTATGCAAAAAAAGACAACAAGGATACATTCCTGATCAGGATTGTCTGTGAAATTGGAATGCAGAGCATTCCCGATGCAATCCACAATAGCTGAGGTAGTCATTGAGGATTCTATGCATAAAATAGCAGTGATGGCATCTAGCCGAGTCACCTCATTTCTGAACATCAGCCTTGCATGGGCTGTGGCATTTAAGGAGTAATAACACATAAGAGGATATGGAAGTTTACCGGGGAGTTGGACAGAAGTTTCAGAGGCAGTAACATACCTTGAGCTAGGCGAATCAAACTTTCAAGCATGCGGACGGTTGTCCTAGCTACATTGCAAATTTGCAACTAAATAAAATGACTTGAATGAGTGTTAAACTCAATTAAGAAAAGAAATTTTTTTAGATCAAACCCGCATTATCAGTCGCAGATTTCCTTTGAAGTTGATAATAGCTGGATATAACTGTTTCGGCCTCTCTTGTAAGGACTGGTCTGAAACTTTCTTTCACATAGTGTATATACCTGCAGGGTTCTTTTCACTACTATAAGTAATCACGAATATCTATACAAAGCCATCAATATTAAAATTAAGATATTTGGACAAGTTCATATCAATATGATTTTAAAGCATTCTATAGGACCATGATATCAATAGACAATGAATTTTGCAAAAACTAAGGTCGCTATATTTTTTGTTATTTGTCCATTCTCCATAATGGTTTATTGCGTTTAATCTACTGTTTTGAAATTATTAGGAGTGCGTGCCAAAAGGAGACAAAAAAAAAAGGAAGTTATATTGGAGTGTATCAACCATCAATAAATCAAAGCATCCACTATTTGATGTTCAAAGTAGGAAAAAAAAGAATGGGAGGCTAAATGTTATCGTAAAAATGTGAGCAGATTCAAAATGCCAACTTAATCATGGAACAATGGAGCTCAAAGTCAAAATCAAGTTAGAAAGAAAATAAATCTAAACTCTAGATCCCTAATTTGCTGACTGAGCTTAACAATAAATCCACGATCCATAATTGAAAGGCATCTATCACACAGTGTAATACCAATGAAAGACAGGTTCAAAAATCTTTTTAAAAAAAAAAACACCAAAAGATTTATTTGCAAACAGTATTAGTCAATGGCCATGACCATTATCCCTGTACTTTACCTCTTGAGTGTAGGAAGAGGCCAAGTATTTGCCAGATCTTCATCATTGGATGTTCTATCTGGTTCTGCCTGGATATTAGTTTTCATACAAGTATTATAATCTTAACCATAGGAAGTTGTATGCATTGTACAGGGATCTAGATTACCTCAGACAGAATGTGAGATGAAACTACTGCATCCCATTCAGGATTCTTTGTATCCAAGAGCACCAGGACTATATCAAATCTGCTTAACAAAGGGCCAGAGAGGGTTGTATTGACAGATAGAGCTACCTTATGTTAAGTCAGACAAATAATGAATTGAAACAAGCAACAGTAAACTACTTCAGACATTTAGTGGCAACCAGCATGGTTTATATAGTGATGGTTTGGAAATTCCTAACCAGATGACAAGGGGAAAGAATTAGATGCACCCCAAAGTGTGCGTCAAGAATAATAGGGACTGTAATTCAACGTCATTTTTAAGTAATGTTGAACTAAAATATATTGACTAAAGTGATACGTTGATCAGGATCATAATGTCCCTTAGGATTTGTGGCGCCAAACACTGTTGTTTTGGTGCTGAGGGTTGTTACAAGACCAGCCTGGTTAAAACAAGAGTTAATCAGCAGCTGAACTTTTTTTACCTCAAACACTGTTGTTTGGAACAAAGATGAAGTTCATTCATATTTATGTATAATTTATTAAAATAGTATACCTTGGCAACACTTATTGTCTGCTGCTCCATGGCTTCATGTATTGTTGCTCTGTCATGTTCCCTCATACTGCCAAATGAATTCTTAGTTTCATAACCAATGCCGGCATATTAAAGAATCATAAACAGTTCTGCCAGAATTTACATTAAGCCTGTACTTTCACAAGTGTCTAATGAAAAGCCTCAACCGAAGCATATGCAAGTTTCGAGCTAGTTAGAGAAGAACTAATTAAATGTATATCTTGTTGAGATCTACCGAGTTCCAAGTGGAAAAGAACTTGGTGCAGTTCACATTTAAAGTCGGTTCTCCTTATTAGAATTTGAGTTGGGCCTCAACCCTTACAACACCGGCTGGGTAGGTGAAACCAAAGCAATTATATCCGAGCTTACCTATCAAATTCATCTATGCAACACAATCCTCCATCTGCCAAGACAAGGGCCCCAGCTTCCAACATCCACTCACCTAAAGATTCCATAAATTGGTGTAGCAATTAGTATAACCAACTATAAGGTGAAGATCCATGCATGTTGAAATTTGAAATCAATAATTTGTGTGATAAGAGAGGGGAGCTTTGGCGCAACAATTGGAGTTGGTTCTGTATGACCAGAAGGTCAAAGGTTCAAAACCTCATCCAAAGTAAGACAACCTATTAGAGATCCAATACGAGTTCAACTCTTCCCTGGAGCTTTGTGGTACCAGGTTGCCCCTTTATATGATTAGATAGAAGTCCACTCGGAATACAAGATTATGATTATAAGTTATAACAATCATTTTCGTCATTATTGCTATCAATCAGAATATGATGAAAGGAAAGTTTGAACAAACTTGCCTTAATAGTCAGAGGTGAATTCGAACAGAGACAAAGATTTTTGGTTGACATGTGAATCTTTATTACAATATATAATTCTACAAAGTTATGAATGATGGAAAAAGAAACTGTTATGATGCAAAATAAAGCTGTATCCAAATTACCCCCATCCTTCACGGCAGTAACAGTCAATCCTGCACTCGTGCTTCCCAACCCAGTTGTAATAACAGATCGATTGCTCAATTTTGCAGCATATTTCAGAAACTGAGATTTTCCAGTGCCTATAACAAATAGACATAGACAATAAGTGAGTGAAATTCAACAGTACAGACAAAATCAAGTCATAAGGTGAGACATCAGCCTAATTTTGTGGCAGTTTAATAGCTTACAGAGACTTAATAACATATATCCTAACAGAGAAACATGTGGATGCCACCATTTTTACCGTGAAAGGAGCATGTAGAAAACATTTTTGTTAAATTAAAAATACTAAACAAGTGGTAGCATAACTTAAGTACCACAAAGAACTTAAGCAATTAGGTGGTGTACATACTACTACTACCCAAAACATTTTTGCAACATGACTCCACCAGAATGGTAAAAGACCTCTTTTTTGGTGCACGGTATGTAGCGTATTATTCATCAAGCATTTAATGATAATCCAGGTTAAATTTTTAAGTAATAATAGTAGCATTAATGGCGGTGGTAGTAGAAATAGTAACAGAAATTGATTGCATACCGGGATCACCGACCAATAGTAAGTGAGACTCCCCCCTTACCCTTGTTCCCGAAGCATCGACATGTTGCACACCTCCGATTAGTGTTAATGTAACTGATCAGAAAAGCATAAGACATGAAATGATTACATAGAGACATGATAGTTATTTGCAGAAAACGGAAATTTCAGTTAAGGGAAAAAAAGATTGCTGTCCTAATTTGTCAAAGGAAGTGAATAATTCTCAGTTTGTGAAGAACAAATCCTCCAATATTTTACAGAAGCAATTCCTATCCAGTAAATGGAGATTGGTTTCTTCTATAAACTGAAGTGTGATTACAGAGGGAGGAAACGCCTAGCGCAAGACAGTGGTAAAAACAGAAAAGATTGCGAAAACAACATTTTGTCATTTTCATTGCTTTCGCCTTTCAGTACACGTCTTTAACAATGAAAAACAAGTGAAACTACTGTGGCCCTTTTGTAGTTAAAACTGAAAACATACATGAAAATAGAAAATGTGTTTTTTGAAATCAAACATGCCCTCACGTGTCTTTTCCTAATTCCTATTTTAGATCTGCATATAAAAACTCTGGGCTTGGGTCTGCATATAAATTGTATAGCACTTATGTATAGAAAAATTCACTGCATATTATTCAGATTATTATTCCTTCATCGTTTTCAAGTCCCCATCATACATAGAATCCATTTGTCCATCAATAAAACAAGAAGAAATATGAAGGAAATCTATGGGAGAAACATTAAGAATGTGACTGAAGCGTCGAAATAGAATGTATCAAATGTCAAAATGCAATAAATTTCAAGGTGAATATTTAAGTAGCCATAACCCTAAGTGAATGTGTTTACCAGCCAGCTTGACTGTGAAAAGACCAAATATTTGTGGGCAGATTCCTCGTAGAATAGCATTCCTTCCTGGATAAAAAAGGATTTGATGTTTTCATCTCACATAACATAATTCATAAATCAAAACCATCCAGAAAACCTGAACAGGTGTTACCCAAATTTAACCTGCGATGGGGGTGAACAGAGTTGGACCAAACATTTTAGACGGTGGATTATACTGTGTCATACAGTCCCGTTTCTCAAGGACAATATAAAATAATATATATTAGGTGAGGAAGTCACAAAAGGTTTAAAAATATGAATATGAACGATATAAGGTTACCAAAGATGTGTAATCAGAATACCACCTTTTAAAGGTGCATCTTTGAAGCGACCCCAAAACTGCTTGAATTTTGTAACAACGTCATCAGAAATATCAATTTCTGACTTCAATCCATTGACTCTCCTGACATCAATAAGACAATATGAAAAAGAAGGAACTGTATCAGTCTTTTCACTCTCTTTCCATTAAATGATAGCAAATAACTACAATTTAAAGGTTAAGTTCCTGAAAGCACTCAATCTGTGCTTCATCTAAAAATATTAAAACATATAACACGTAATACTTTTTGATAAATCAGCTGTAGCAAAGTTTACAGTGGGGAGAAATATGGGGAGGAGTTAAAAAAAAGGTACAAGAAAGCAATGAGGAAATTATCAAAGGAATGTTTACCAGTGGATCCAATTTCACAAAAGGGCCCGGAGAGCATAACAGAATCGACACATGGCCAGGGGAAAGAAGGAATTCCGTTGAAGGAGGGTTATAAGGAAATTTAGAGGAGAGTGGTGAAGCAGGAATGAATTGAATAAATGGTGTGCTTGAAGTGCTGCTTATCCTTACTTGTTTCTGTTTCAGTTCATCTACCTTCATAGCCGTGATGACAGATAGAGTTTTAAGGATGCGTTTGAAACACACTATGAACAAGACAAGCAGAAAAATACACAGCAAACAGTGGAGTCACAATCACAACACAATTGTTATCCTATATATTATTTGGTTGACAATGGATAGGACAAGTAACATAATATGAAATTTACTTGAATACCCTTTGTAATATATGATATTTTATATAATGTTGGGGACTTGGGAACATACATAAACAGATATATTTTTTGCATGACAAACTTTTACATAAAGTGCACCAAAATTTCCAATCTTTATTTTCTTATAATTACTTTAACGGCAAACACAGAGAGAACTTTTGTCACATTATATTGTTGGCTATTAATAGGAGGATAATTTAGAACATGCATAAACAAATATATCTTTCCACTTCACAAACTTGTCCATAAAGAGCACCAAAATGTCAAATACAAGGAAACTTTATTTTCTTTTAATTACTTTAAAGGCGAACACATAGAGAACTTCTTTTTCACCTTACATTGTTGGCTATTAATACCGGATCAAGGTCACAGCGCACATCCTTCAACTCTGGAGACCATCTTGCTGTTAAGAGACCAGTGACAATCACATCATCTGCGAGTAAGAAATAATTGAGGTCCTTCATAATCAACATCCAACAATAAATATTGCATTTATAAATTCATCATGCCCTGTATACCCTGTTGACATGCTACACTGTGACAAAATATTGCAATCCTACTAGGTTGAGCAAACATAAAAAACCTGTTATAAATTCAGGTTGTATTCTGCACCTTACCTAATAATCTTTACTTGGTGGTATATATTGCTCAATATGTTCATGCATGAATTCATGATGCCTATCCTCTATATATCTTCATGATGCTCAACAATCTTTACTAGGTAGGTATATATTGCTCAATATGTCTTCATCTACTTCACAATTTTCTTAGTTATTTTAGAAGAAACAGAAATAGTGCTTATCCTCTATAATGGGGCTAATAGGTCATTTTGTTTCCTTGATCGCCATTGTTAACAAAAGGATGTGCCATTACAATTAGATCTTAGTTCAGAAGAAATACTTCCTCAAAACTTATTTTTCTGTTTTCTGGTAACTGCCCAAAATAATTTTTCATAATGTCAAACACTTGACAGTATCAGTTTTTCTTCTTCTTGATCTACCAAAATAAAACACTTGATAGTATCATTGGAACCCTGAAAACACGGGATGGGAAAAGAAAATTGCCCACATGTCAACAACTTATCTCCACTCTGGTAAAAATTTGGAAGAAGACAATGTACAGAACAGCAAGGCCAATATGGAAGGGGAGAAACTTTAACAGATACATATAAAATAAACCTAGGATACACACCATTCATTATTTAGGAAAGCAAAACTCTATGGATTAGATTTTTAAAGAACCACAACGGATAAAAAGTATTTAGCAGAAACTTGCTTGTGATTTTCACTATTAATGAATCTAGAACAGGCCACATGTTAAAATATTATGTCTATGTCATAAAATAGTTTCAAGAATAAGATGAAAATATGAGGGAGAAATACCTCCAGCTTTTACAACATCAACAAGGTCATCCTTCAAGATGACAAGAATTGAACGAGGAATTGCACCAACACTTAGAACCTGTGTACTTTCTTGGATTTTTATCTCCTGATAATCATGGCACACTATAGTATTCTCTACATACTGAAATTTTGTGCCTCCGCAGGGCTTTGACTTCTGCCATGAAGAATGACAAACAAACATAACCAAATGAAAGAGGACAGACCAGTTTAAGTATATTAATAGAGTAAATCATATTACATGAGAAGATAAATATTCAAAAGATAAAAATCCAAAAATAAAATTTTAAGCTTCCCAAGCAAATTTGTGGATTAAAGAAGAGATTGAACTACTAATTCCCCAACTAATAGCAATAAACTTTACAGTAGTAAGCAAGCAAAATTGCAATCACGGTTTTTAATTTTTCTACTTTTGGGTAATGTTACAGGAACAAATGTTCAAGGATACCTCAATTGAGAAAATATGGGATTTCAGACTCAAGATGCAAAAGATACCTGACTTGGGCAAAATGAAGGTAATGATATGGAGTTTCGAGCTTCTACTTCAGGATAAACTGTGAAGCTGCACAAATTATTTGTTAATTGGTAATCAACAAATGTATTATTGGGTACATAGGCATAAAACAGATAACTTTACCAAGTTGTGACTGTACATAAGTGAACAACCAGACTTGTATAAGCTCAGAAAATATGATTATAAACATTTAATTACCCAGTACCATACGGTAGTACCAAATAGTACAGCTTTATAAGTATAAACATTAGAGTTATTAGTAACAACCATTTTTATTCAAGCACTTCCTTCATAACAGCACATGATGCATGCATTTCATGTGCCCGGGTTGTCCCTCATATAACTGATTATGGTCTGCAAGAGATTAATTTAAATTCCCAACAACTCTGCATATCTACCAAGGTAAAATAAAGGTTTCCACTATCCTAATAGGAGTTTGGCCTTTGATACAATCCACATTTTACGTATAAAATTTATGCAAATTACTGCAGACTGAATAATAGTTACTGATGACTGTAGTACAACAAGTCAACAACAAAATCATTAACTAATATTTGCAAATTGCAACACAACAATAGTATCCTTACCTTAAACCCTCGCCAAGAGAGATTAACAGATGATATCCTTTCCCTATAAATTATAGAGGAGGGAAAAAGGGTAAAAGGAGAAGGCATGCACCTGCATTTGCATTTGTGGCACATGTACTTCCTTTCTCCTTCATGCATCTTGATTGAACCAGACCTGATTACTATCCCTTTGAGAGTGAGAAGAATTCCTCGGTGCTGCACCCGAACGCGTCCTATGCTTGGAAAAGTCTCTAATTGAATCACAATTATTAGTGAGAATTTGACACGAGGGTACTTAATGAGGAATTGTTACAAACAAGTGGTGAGCAGAAACAAACCAGGACATTCAAGGGGAGAACCATTGACATTAATGCGAACGTGAATGAATTTTTTCTCGACCATATTGTTCTTTTCGTCAGCAACCATTTCTGCTAATACGATTCTCTACCATCAGCAAAAACGCAAACACAAGTCAAGCTTCCATTCTTTTTTCTAGTTCAATTATTTATTTATTTAGAATTTAACTCATAATTGTTAGATTATTAAAAACGTTTGCTTTTAATTATAGTTCCTTCTAAAATCACACATAAGATTGTTTGTGATTTGCTGACAAAGTAAAATTTATTACAATGAAAATGTATTAAAATAAAACATACTAATTTTGAAATTAATAAGAAAAAGTGAAAGAGTAAATGGTAGTGAGAGAGATGAGTGATACATGAGCCCAAAGAGCAGCATCATCGAATAGTTGGAGGTAGGTATCGGGTTGGGAAAAGATGAGACGAGCAATGCGAGGATTATACTCCATCAACTCTGCAAAGCTGAACAATAGATACATAGATAGAAAACAGAGAGTTAGAGTTAGGGTTAGGGTTAATTAATATAGCAGAAGTAAAGAAGAAATGGAGGAGTAGTACTCGATGTGGAGAGGAAAATGAAGATTAGAATCTGGAGAAGAAGCAATGGAGCGGAGCTCGATCGGATGGCGGCGAACAAGATAGGTGGCCATTGGTTCCAATGGATCGGCGGCGGTGGTGTCCATGCTGCTTCTCTCCTTCGCCGGAGAATGTCAGGTTTGGGCGGGAAATCAATATCTGTGGCGCGGATTCTGTGTCAACGTAACAACATGCCTCAACAAAGTAATTCTCATATTTTTTCTAAAATTGCCTTGTATTATTTTTTTACATTCATTAAACATTTATTAAATATAATTAATCACCTACTAAATTTTATTATGAATTATTGTTGAAAATTTGTTGTTAAAATATATTTTTATTTAAGAGTCAATGTTAATTATAGAATTTAATTCGTATATATTTTCAATGTAAAAAAATGTCATGTACATCTAATTATAGTTTACTACTATGCTCCTTTGTTGAATTACTCTTTCCTTTCCTTTTTAATTATCACATTTGTAGGAAAAATTATTCATATTTAACTATCATTTTTAAAGTTTAATGCAATATTAGTTATTGATGTGTCAATAATATTTTCAATTATTTATTGCAGAGAATGAAATACATAGAATGAGATGATAAGTTATTAAAGATATTGTAGGAAAATAAATAAATAATGGTATCAAAAGTAGCAAATTTTATCAATTATTTTGGTATGTATAAAAAATCAAAAAATAACAATTAAAAATAGTTCTTAAAATATTTACATTATAAAATATGAATAAATACACATGTACATTGTTTATACTAACAATATATATCAAATAAACTCTTAAATATAATCAATTAAAAACACAATATGTATTTACACTTAAAGAAAAAATTGAAATAAGACAGTTGCACTTTATATTATGAGTATAATTGTTATGTTCGGTGTAAAAAAAATTTACATAGTAAACATATCATAATCATTCATACATCTGACTTTAATTATGACAAAAATTAACAATTTTAATAATAAAATAATTATGATCAACTTACCGTGTAAAATATCTTTATTCTATCACACATACAAATTAAATTATTCCATTTCACATATTAAGTAAAAGCTCGATATTTCAGACATTTTATTATTTTTAGTTTTGATCCATAAAAAATTTGATTTTAATTCTTTCTATCTTAAATCATTATTTCTTGCCTCTAAACATTCATTTTAGAACAGATAAATAAAAGTGATTTTGGAGTTCAACAATTTTTTTTAGGAGTCGCTTGCTAAAGACTAACAAATGGGGATAGGCCACCTTATATTTCACATAAGCACTCAACGCACATCCCAACAATAAAGTTGAAAATATTGATATTAAATTTTTTAGGAATAAAAACCAAAGTAATATTTTGGTTGTGCAACGAAACATATGCATGTCCAACCACCATATGAAGCTATGAACTCACCAGGAAACACTCACAACCAACATTGCATTACAATGAAAAGTGCACATAATATATGAAATAAATCTCATGACATTATTCACTCACAATGAAATTAAAATAAATAAAATATATTCTAGAGGTAGTGGGAATGAGGCCAACCGGCACATGAATTACACAGAACTGTTGTTTCCTGTTAGGCTATCGTGACTCCATTTTTGAAAAGAAATGGAAATGTTCGTTATTGGGCATTGGACATCTATGCATCATCGTTATAGTAATGGAGATGTCAATGGCAATTTCATCTAAGAAATTGTGAGGATTTCTACTCCACAACCAATACGTCTTGGTGTATTTTGTTTTAATCTTCCTCCATTACTCATTTCTGGTCGGTGCGCAACTTAATTTTAACCAACATACAAAGATGCGCAGCTTAGTTTTGTGAGTAATTTCTCTTTTACTTTCAATTGATTATAAATTATCAGCATGACAATGTACTCATTAATACATTATTCTTAATACAAATATGTAACCAGATCCTATCCTTTACTCCGCAAGATACTTGGTACAAACTTCAAATTACATTTTACGCACACTCACCTAATAGTAATAAATGTTAAAAAGAATGGTCACAGAATTCAGCAGTGAAAATATTCAAACTCACAGCACTGTGTTACATGATCTCACTATTGATGCATGATAGCAAGAGAAACCATCTTCTTCTGTTGAACGAATGAATATTTGTAAATGAAAAATCACTAAGCATCAGTGAAAAGATATTGAAGTAAGGGAGCAACAACTGCTATGCTTAAACTGTTCCCTAGCAATGCATACCTGTATAAGAAAGAAGACTATTAACATTACAAAAACAAAATAATTGTACAAATGCCAATATAAATCAGCACTCACCAAACCGACTAATTAATCATGCAAAGCAAATAATCTTTTAAATTACAACAACAACCATTCAACATAGGAATGCAATTCTTTAAGCCAACAAAATGCCATACCGTTGTTTGAGACTAATGTGCTCTGGAAACTCAAAACCTTCAGGAAAAGAATGCAGGTTTGCAACCTAGTTACAGGATGACAAATGCCTTCTAAATTAGTAATACTGCTTGAAATCAAAACAATAATTTTATAGACATGTGCATTCATGCGCAAGCATTTGCACACCATAGACACAGACTTACAAGAGTGCATGCTGAGAATAAAGAAAGTCCACTAACCTCTCTCGGTGTAAAGTATCTAAGACCCTGCTCCTTGAGTGATGTTTTGTCCCTCTTCATTGGCTACACATTCAAATTGAGTCAGGATAGCAAAGACTGAGACTAGTTTCATAGTTGTGAGAGTCGAACAGTTATTCAAAATTTATTTTAAAAAACCCATGAATAGTTAACCTGTTATTTTGAATTTATTTCCCAATAAAACTGCCCCCCACACAGAAAAAGAACATTTTGAGACAAATATCTGTGTACTGTCCTTGTGGTTATACTATTCCTCATAAAAGGGAAAAAACTGACACGACATTGTGGTTAGAAAAAGTGAATGGGAACAAACATATTCAGCAGTATCATCATAATAGTATTATATCCAAATTGATATTGAAAACTGCATGTTATATGCCTAATATGGAGAAATTTATAACACCCAACAGGTAGTCATTCCAGAGTTTGTATCATTAATTTAACCTTTCAAAGTCACAACTGTGAACAGCTATCAAACATAAGACTTAAAGGATGATTATAAAGCACAGAATAGCATTTGAGTGCTTCAAAGAGATAAATGAATTGCAGTGTTATGTCATATTATAATACATCAAACCATATGATCAAAAAAGACTTCTCTTAAGAATCCCAACCTGAACAGTAGCCAAAAGAGAGCCAGTTCCCTTCACATATCTGTAATAACTTTTCGTAAAACAGCAGCAGCGCTTTGAATCCGGATAAACAACATCTAAGCTCTTTTAAGGAAAAAGGTGTCAAGAGAGAATATTATTGAAGCATTATTGTTTTATGGGAATAAATAGGGTTGTAAGTTCTAGCAAAATGATTTAAATATACTCAAAACAAATTAATGGGGCAAGGATACCCATAGCACTTCCCCACCGCTCTAACAAGCTTGGTTGGACGTAATACTTGTCTAAAGAGTCATATTCATGATCGCTATCATTCCCTGAAGTTCTAGAAGTGTCATTAGAATCATTAGATAGACCGGTCGTTGAAGCCGCGGATTCAACATTTGTATCGTTGCTGGGATTCTTTAATACGAGAAATTTCTCAATAGGTTGACATGACTGCAGCAAGTTTTGCCTGTCCTCTAGTGATAAATCATCTTCCTTAGTAACTGTATTAAAATGCTCAAATAATGGTCTTGGAGATTGAATCAGCTGGTGGTTCACAGATTCATTTACAAAAGATGATGGTTTTCTCTTGGCCTGAAAAAATTATACACGTTCAACGGTTCAAGTCAATAATTGCACACTTATAAGCCAAAAGGTTTAAAGCTTCAACTAGCAAGAATCCTAGTTAATGATATGAGAATAACTAAATCTACTTTTGTCTTCACCATCTGCGAAATGTGGAATAAGCCATTATTAACACAACTTGCAAATCAAGTAATCAGCAATAACTTTTTCCATGATACTAAAGTGTAATTAAAGAGCCAGTAGCAAGAAAAACAGCATAACAACTATATGAACATATCCCAAAGCATATTGTAAGACACCAACTCAATTACACTTCAGAAGAAAAGAATATTCTTTCTAAGGTAAAAGAATACCCACCAGACAAAAATAACGAGGCCTAGAATATGGGATTCCGAACTGCAAAGGGCTCAGAATGAATTCTTGGGTGATAAAATTTGTTTTTTCCAGTATTTCAATCAGTTTTGCGTGCGTATCAGATGTCTGTAGCCAGAAAGGACACAAAATAATTAATGAATAGAATAAACCATTCATGAAACTTATTTAGGGTCTTAGTCAACATGTTGAATTAAACAAGACGAACCTCGAATCCAACTACATTTTCTACAAATAACATATTTGGAGGCTGCAACAAGAATGGGATGAGCTCAAGAATCTGAAGAAAAGAAAAAGCCCGTGCATCACCAGTGTCCTTCTGGAGACCTAACACAAGATTATTGAGCAACATTTTGCTTACAGAATTAAATAAATTATTTATCATAGGATGAGAAGAAGAAAAATTCACCTTGTCGCGTGTAAGGTTGGCAAGGAGGAGAAAGAAGCCATGCATCGGCACTATATTTGTCTAGATCAGCAGCAGTTAGGCATTGAATATTTCCCTAAATCAGCCAACACAAATAAATCCCAATCAAGGTAGATCAACACAAACATTTAATAAATTCACGCAATCTACCAATGATGGTAAAGCCAAACTCCAAAATAGTTATCGACCGACAACAAGATGAAATGAAGGGGGAAAAAGTTTGTGGTGTTTTAGAAGAGCTGTTTAAACTCAGCTTATATCAGCTTCCATTAGCTGCACAGCAGCTAAAGTCGTAAATACAAGATAAGACTTACGACTGTCAGCACTAGACCCATAACGAGTCATCCTTTTCTTGAGCCTTATTATCGGTTTGTTTGAATTGACTTATTTGAACTTATCTCTAGACATAAGCTATAGTGAGACTATTTGAGAGAGCTTATGAAAAAAACTAGTGGCATGCCCAAAAACTATTTTCAGCTTATTTCCATGGCTTTTCCATCTTATAGCTTATGAAAACAGCTTATAGATAATCTGGAAAATGAGTTTGCCATTATTTTATCTTTTGTTGTAGGAATAGCTTGTGCATAAGCATTTATATAATAAGCACTTGTGCTTATGCTATAAGAGTTGTTTATCCAAACATGGCCTACGACATGAAATTGGAGCATGAGTTGTCTTTAATGAGTAAAACCTTTTTTCTACAATAACCATCTGATCACAATTCATGAATACACAAAACTAACTATAAGATAACAGTACATAACTCGCAATACCTGATAAGGACGATGAGAAAAGTTATGTTGATAAACGTCATTTGCTATGTTATTGATTTCAAATGCTTCGATGACTTGCGCGTTAACTTGGGCCTTCATCAACGAGTATCTCTAGCAAAACAAAATAAAACAGAAATTGAATTTGAATTTGAATTTGCAAATTGCAATAAAGAAGAACAAGGGTTTGTGTTGGGTGCAAATTACCATGCCGCCGATTCCGCTGTAGAACTCGAGAACTCTCTGAACCTCTTTCCCCATTCCGTTGCTGCCGTGTTGCCTCCAACAATCAAAATTACTTCCCACACTCACACTCTCTGTGTTGTTGCGCCTCTTTTTGTTTCAATTTTACGTTTCAACTGTTTTATTTTTCTTTATTTAATGAAATAACTATATTTTTAATATAATTATATTTTGTCAATGTAAATTGATTTAGTTAGTAAAAAATTTACTTAGATTTGTAAAACTGAGCTAAAAAAATTATATAACTATGTTTCCTTTTAATTTTTTATTTTTTATTTAAACTATTTATCAACGTCTATTGTTTTTGTTTGTATTAAAAAAAAAAATAAACGATATTATGAAAAAATGAATGTTTGAGGACAGCATAACATAAGAAAAATGCATACTCAAGCCTTATGAAATGAAATAATTTTGTTTGTGGGCCTTATCACCTAAAATTTTTCATTTTTCTCTAATCTCTCTCTTATTTTTATCTTTGTAAAACTATTTAAACAAATATAATGCTAAAGTGTGATTGGTTGTGAAAAGGAAGTTAGAAGAAATCTTAATTTAATATATTATTTGATATAAAAGAAAATAGGAGAAATGAAGAAGAGAAAAAATTTAATTATTAAATATTAAAATGCCCCTAAAAAATAGTAATAGATGTAAGTAATTAGGAGCATAAATATATTTTAAAAATAAATATTATTTTCTACAACGAAGAGATTATAAAAAATAGTAGATTCTACTTTTTTTTTTTTT
>JBBPBT010000629.1:871462-899012 GCA_037974875.1 Cicer bijugum | reverse complement strand
ATATATATATATATATATAATACTTTTAGTATAATACATTATTTTTTTTATATTTAAGGTTAAAGGTTAAATTATACTATCTTTAAGAGCTAATGTTAGTATTAGAGGATTAGACCGACTCAATAGATTCAAACATCTTACACTATTCCTCAAATTCCAATATATTTTATAATGAAAAAAATTTATTCCGTATTCATAATTGTATTTCTAACTCTTAAATTTAAATTTTAGATTGTTGTTGATATTTTTTAAATAAAAGTTTTGAAAAACTCTTTTATTGTCCTAAGATTTTAATGTGTTTTAAAAAATTTAATTAAAATTCTTTAAAATATAAAACTCTTATGTTACATGAGATTCTAAATATGTTTTGAAAACTTAAATTATGCTTTCTAAAATACATATGAAATTTTGTGAAATAAAAGAAAATTTTGCATTTTGATAAACTTAAATAAACTTAAACTGCACAAATTCTATTTTTGACATTTGATGATTTTATTTTATTTTATTTATTATAATGAACCATAATTTGAATATTTCACATAGATTTGTGGAGGTAGAGTATAATTTAGTAAATTGTTCTCGAGTAATTGTGTTGAAGTGAAAGGGGATTATGGTCACATGACTCACATTTTACAGAGGAATGTACCATGCACCCCCCCTTTCTTACCTCCCACCCCCCAACCATAATGAAAAGACTGTATTACCCCTAGTGAAATATATAAAAACTCCAAAAACATTTATTTTACCTTTTTTATCAATATCTTCGAAAGTCTGAAAAATTCGATTCTTCCACCCAACAAGCCTTCGAATATTTTGAAACATCCGGACACAAAAAGTAAGAAAATTTCGAAAGTTTACTTAAAGTTGAAAGTTTCGAAATGCCAGAATTTCGAAACTTTCGTTGAATTCAAAAGTTTCGAAGGTCAAGGTTTTAAAGAATTAGCAAAGTTTCGAACCTTTTGTTGAACATGAAAGTTTCGAAATGTATATCCTTCGAACCTTTTGAAACTTTCGAAACACAAAACATTCGAACAATCTGAAAGTTTCGAAATACAAAACTTTCGAACCTTTGAAAGTTTCGAAACGTGAAAGCTTCGAACATTTGGAAATTTCCGAAAAATTAAAGCTTCGAACATTTGGCATTTTTCGAAGTTTCGAAGGTTTCTGACCAAATGAAACTTCCGAATTTCATTTATTTATTTTTTAAAAATATTTTTGTATTTATTTTTTAATATTGATATTCATATATTGCAGTGCCTAGAATGAGAGGTGCGTTTGGTCAAATCATTCGCAATTTGGTAGGTGACAGAGGTGATGGTGCTGAAAGAATTTCACCAACAGCATCAAACCGACGACGCAACGAAACAAATCGTCCAATTAGGCAGCGTCGTCGAAGACAAGAGGTCCAAGGTGATGATATTGAGCCTACTGAAGATGCACATATGGATGAGGATGTCCCTCAGTCTCCACAGATGGAGCATGCCGCTGATGATATTCATGATGCTTCGACACATGTTGCTGATGATATTCATGAGCCTACTGAGCATGCACATGTTGCAGATGATATTGATGAGCCTACTGAGCATGCACATGTTGCTGATGATGATGATTGTAATGATGCTGCTGATATTGATGATCAGGATCATACCGGATTTCCCGGAGGACCGACTGTGACACGTGTGTTAACACAATATGAGCATCACGTGGCTCGGAGACTATGGGAAGGAGAGGTATATGTTATTTTATTTAAGTTTATTTTATTTAAGTGATTAGTTGAAGTGTTTAATTATAATTATATAATTTCTAATTACATTTATGTTTAAGTTTATTTAATTAATTGTATATTTATTTACGTGTTTATATTAATTATTGAATTTAAGTTTATTTTATTTAAGTGATTAATTGAAGTGTTTAATTATAATTATATAATATCTAATTACATTTATGTTTAAGTTTATTTAATTAATTGAATATTTATATACGTGTTTATATTAATTATTGAATTTAAGTTTATTTTATTTAAGTGTTTATATAACTGTTTATTTTTATTTAAATGCTTATATTAAATGTTTATTTATTTAATTAATTACTCGCAGGATCATGGATCATTGAAAGTCATTACTCACGGATTGAAGCTGAAGAAGTTTTCTGAAGTTCCTGTACCAGATCCTGTGCAGCATTGGATTCGTGAATCTGGGCTGATGCATTTATCTTCAGGCTACCTCACTATGGCTGATGCTGGTCTGATATCCGCGTTTGTTGAAAGATGGCACAGAGAGACCAGCTCATTTCATATGCCATTTGGAGAGATGACTATCACTTTAGATGACGTCGCGACTCTCCTTCACATCTCACCACATGGTAAATTTTTTGATACACCTGTGAACATGAATACTAATAATGCTGCAAGAGCTGCACATGAGTATTTAGGTGCAACATGGGAGGAAGCATGTGCTGAGATTAATTATAATAAATGTGCCCAATATAGATTGCAATGGTTGCGTGATTTATATAGCCGTCTCATTGAAACTAACCAGTTTGAGTGTGCGGCTAGAACGTATCTGTTGCATTTAGTTGGCTGCACTATTTTCGCTGATAAAACACATACGCGTGTTGAGGCGAAATACATTACTTTTTTTTATTGATTTACATCGTTGTCGATATTATTCGTGGGCTTCTGCGGCTTTGGTTTTCCTTTATGATAATATGGGAGATGGAGCTGTGCACAATACTCGACAGTTGGGAGGTTACATGACCTTACTACAGGTATATCATATACATTAAATTGTGTTATGTATATATTTATTTATTTAATTATCAATTTATGATATTAAGTTGTCTTATTTTATTATGTTGCAGTGTTGGATTTACGAACACTTCCCTAAGATCTGTAAGCGAGGTGATAGAGGAGTAGTTCCTGCATATCTTCCCAGAGCATGTAGGTGGACTGCAAAACATGCTATTGAAGGTGGACTACTGAAATATCGTCAGAGACTTGATGATTTATTGCTCGATGATGTAGTGTTTACACCATATGATGACAATCGAGCTAATCATCCATTTGAGTCGATTTCGATGTACTCGGGATATCTTCGATGTGGTGGAGTCTCTGCACATGTTGGTCCATCAGAGCGAGACCGTAGAGCAGCTGAACTTGTTCGTAGGGCCATAGATATGGTAACTCCATTTAGTGAAATTCATACCATATTATGTGAGTTAAGCATGTTGTATGAAGATTAGCGATATTTTGTGATATGTACGAATATTGTGTCTTAGACGATATTTTGTGATATGTACGAATATTTTGTGTTTTAGACGATATTTTGAGACTATTATGGTATTCTCGAATATTTTGTGTTACGTACGAATAGCTTATGATATGCACGAATATTTTAAAACATCATAAAATATAACATATATTCTAATGTTCGCCTAATGAAATACAAGATATTTTCTAATCATCGCCTAATGAAATACAAGATGATTTGCTAAATGACGGATCAATGTGTTGCCAATACATCATACGTGCTGCACAAGCTGTTTCCCATGTCTTTGCACATTCACTACTATAGTCTTTCCATTTTTGTGAGGTAGGTGGCAAAGGACAATTAGACTTCAATTTGATCTGAACAATTAGAAATTCAATATTAATAAACACTAATAAATCAATATTAATAAACACTAATAAACACTAATAAATCAATATTAATACACACTAATAAACACTAATAAATCAATATTAATAAACACTAATAAACACTAATAAATTTTACCTGGACCCAATGATTTTCATTAACGAATCCAATTGCTAATAAACGTTCTTTGGACAGTGCTTTGTTTAGCGGAAAGAATGTCATATTCAGATTACGAGACAATTTTACCAATATGACATTATAGAGAGTTGCTATCACGTAACCCATATCTGGTATACACATCCACTTATCTTTTTCTTGAGCACCCAATCCTGATATTTTCAATGAGTTTCGCACTGATTCAACACTTTCATCGAACACATTGGCATAAAGGTCTTGATGTTCACGAATCTCTTTATCCAATTGTGTTCGAACCAAAGGCCAAGAATCTTCATTCCAATCTAACAATGCTGCAATTGCGTGAAACCCACAATTTCCATCAGCCACAACATCTATTATATCCTCAATATATGGATGTATAAAAGTAGGAAAATGTGTGTAAAATGGTTGTTTAGCATAAGACTGTGATGAATGAGATGGTTGCCTTGCAGAACGTTGAGATTGTTGCTTTGCATATTCTTGAGAGGCATCAACATACTCCCAATATGAAGGATCACAAGGAGTATCAAATTCTTTTTTCTTTCTAATAGCTCCCTTGGTTCTCACCTTCTCTGGTGGTGCAAGAATTGATGTTGTATGTGGAAATACAACTTCACGCACCTTAGCCCTGAATATCCTTTGACTTACAATATCATGTTTCTTCATATATGCTTTCATTGCTTCTAACTCTTCTGAAAAGTCATAATCTGATAAAGATTCTGGATCCTCCAATTCAGTCTCAAGGCTTAACTTTCTCCAAAAAACATGAATGCTATCCAAAGGAATAACATTACCAGATATCTGCAACTTTGCCAACTCACAAGCACATGGTAATCCATGAGTTGTTCTGATTGAGCAACCACATAGTGTTTTGTCAGTACCTACAATCTTCACTCTCTGCAACTGTTTGTCAATTTTTTTAAAATATTTCCTTGATACACAATGATGTAGACTTTTAAAGAATGATGAATTGTACCCATGCTCAACATCCTTGATGGTTTTATGAAAAGAAGATTGAATGATACATATTTGGTTCTTCAACATCATATTCACAGCATCCCAACTTTTACATAAATCACCAAAACTAGTTTGCAGCATATTTTTCAATCTCCAATGTGCAGACTCAACTCTACAAATAAATTAAATAATATAAATTAAATTAAATCACATAAACTAGTAAATCATTTTTTGTAAAACAAAACAAATCAACACAAATCATAACATAAATTTAAAAATACCTGTTAGATGTTGTGTTTCCCAAATGCATCACCTTATTGGTCCAAACATTGACAAATCTTTCTTTGTAAGGTGTTAACCACGAATCTTTCACATAATCAACAAAACAAATAATATCGGCACACACTAGCTCAAAATGTTGCAAGTGATGATCATACTCCTCCACACAATTTGAATATACAATTTTTTTCCATAAATCCATTACTTCTTCTTGTCTATCCTTTCTCACATATTGTTTGCATTTTGCCCCAACATTTTTTTCAATATGAAAACGACATAGCAAATATATTGAAGTAGGAAACACAACACTAATCGCATTCATCATGGCAAGATCTCTATCAGTCACAATAACTTTAGAAATCAAAGATTCAGGTTTGAACAACTTTCGTACCTTTTCAAATGCCCAGATGAAGTTCTCTTGTCGCTCTTGTTCCAAATAAGCAAACCCAACTGAAAATGTCAAACTAGTAGAAGTGACACCGACAATTTCAAGTAATGGTAACAGATATCTATTTGTTTTGTATGTGCTATCACATATCAAAACAAAATGAAACGTGTTTAACAACTTTATACAATCAGTATGCGTCCAAAATATATCTCTCAAAACATCATAATCCTCCCGTCTTCTTGTCCAATACACATAATTTTCTTCTTGTATCAACTTCAACAAATGTTGCATTTCTGTGTACGAACCTCTCAATGATGACCGATAAGTACTCCTTGCTTTATATATTTGACTTGGAATTGTGAGATTGTCTTTATTTCTCTCTTTCAAAGCATTTAGAATGAATCTAGGTGCAAGCTTATACTTTGTCATTTCATTCACAAATTTCCTCTCTTCTTCATTTAAACGCCCCAAATAAGAATGACCAGTTACATTATCAAGTAGATCATGATTGTGTGTTCCACAACGAACACTAATCTTCCATCCTTCACCGACACGTATACATCTGAGAGTAAACGAACAGTTTTCTTTATGAGAACAAGTTACTGTTGATTCTGATTTTGATTTATATCTTCCACCTCTTTCGCATCCCAAAATCAATTTGTCTTTTCTTCCCCTCTTTCCGGTTGCTTTATCTGATCGAATGGTAACAATTAAAATTCCATTTTGCAGTCCAATGGTTTTTGCCCATTCAAATATAGCTTCTCGAGATGGAAATACCTACAAAATATGTTTCAAATAAAACATCAAATATATCGTTATATTAAAAACATTTATCAGTGATGGATTATAAATAATATTAATACCTGATCGGTAATGAATTTTTCTGTAGAATCTATTATCTTTTTTGACATAGGAAGCTCAATTGTACTCATCCCTAATTTAAAAAAAAGTAACAAATTAAAATAATAATAAAAAAAAAAATTCGAAACTTTCGAAATTCATGGAAACCTTCGAAAGTTATGTAACTTCAAAACTTTGACATTGATCGAAACTTTCGAAATTCTAAGAAAATTACATTTCGGAACTTTTGTCTTCGTCCAAAGTTCCGAATACTTTCTGCTTCGGAAATTTCGTCATTATCTAAAGTTTCGAAAATTTGAAGGTTTTTCACTTCGAAAGTTTAGTTTAATACAAAAGGTTCGAAACTTTTAAAAAAAAATCACCTTCTATTGTTTCGAAAGTTTGAAACTTTCGAATGGTAAAATTTTTTTTTACTAACTTTCGAATGTGGGGGTGACAAAAGAGTGTGGTAAATTTTTTTTCATAATTTATATAAAGTAAAAAGGATAGAATGGTCAATAAAAAAAATTGGGGGGGTGGGAGGTAAGAAAGGGGGGGTGCATGGTACATTCCTCTATTAGAGGAGTGGCCACACGACTCATTGTTGAGTCCAACCTAAAGAGGATGGACTTGGCCCAATGTAAAGATCTATTTCCAGGAAAAGGATACAATATTTTAACGGTTGATTTATATTTATCTTTTTTGTCTATTATTTAGTTTCTGTTTTATCTAACTATTTATGTATAATGTATGGTTAATTTATTTATACTGCGTTCAAATTTGGTGAGATACATTTTGATACTATATACAAACCTCTCTCTCAAAAAAATAAATTAAAAGAGACCTCTTGTAAAAATTCAATTACAAATTATTGAAATTTAAGACCTAATTATAAATTATTTATTCAGCAAAAGTTATATAAAAACATTAAGAATTCATTTTTTAATTTTTGTTTGTAATTTTGGTGTGAATATCAACGTGCAATAAAAACGCATGAATAATTTATTTCTATACTGTAATTCGTCATTTATTTTTATAATTTTCATTTTTTTTTATAAATCCGTAAAAATGGAAAACAAAAAATAGTTACC
The DNA here is from genome assembly GCA_037974875.1 of Cicer bijugum. Lineage (NCBI taxonomy): Eukaryota > Viridiplantae > Streptophyta > Magnoliopsida > Fabales > Fabaceae > Cicer > Cicer bijugum. Next base: position 891,666 of record JBBPBT010000629.1, on the reverse strand, counting down.
CAGATTATTTTCCCCTTCTAGCTTTTCTTTTTATTTGATCGCTAAAATAGAAAAGAAGAAGAAAAACAGTAGTCAAGTCAAAGTAAAAGTAAATGAGAAGCATATTTCATTGATTGATGTAAGAATTTAAATTCCTTTGGGGAAGAAGCATTTTCATCACTGAGAAACTGAACAATAATATAGAAGAAGATGATGAAGGATGAAGAAGAACAAAAATCAACGGTGAAGATGGATTTGTTATCGTTCATTGATTCAACCACTCTCTCACAGTCTGAACTTCACGCTCTTTCTCTCTCTTCTCTCACCACCTTCGACCTAACTTCTACGCGCGAAACAGTTACTCCCAAAATCGATCCCTCAATCTTCAACCACAGCTCCGGTTCACACCGTCAAACTTATTCTCGACCTCGCCGTCGTTGCCGTGTTGCACCGCTTCTTCCAACTCCGTCTCTCCCCTCCGACCACCGCGTCATCGTTGATTACCTCAAGCAATTCATTAGAGAAGATCCTAAGTTCGATCAAGTGGAGCTTCTTCAGCCTACGATTACTTCCCCGCCGGTGATATTTGCTGGCGGAGAGAGGAAGAGGAAGAGAGGGAGGAAACCTAAAGTGAAAGTGCATTTGGATGAGTGTTACAGAGGGATGGAGATTGTGAACAAAAACGGCGTTGTTATTGATCTCGCTGCGTTGTCGAATGCCGAAGATCTGTTCGCCGGAGAGCTTGCGAGAAGGACGGAGGGGTTGAGTGGTGAAGAAGAGTTGTTAGGGTTTTTGAGTGATTTGGTTGGTCAATGGGGAAGTAGGAGGAGGAAGAGGAGGATCGTTGATGCTGCTGATTTTGGAGACTTGTTGCCTCTTGGTTGGAAACTTCTTCTCAGTTTGAAGAGAAAAGATGGTCGTGCATGGATTTATTGCCGCAGATATATTAGGTTTAATCCTCTTTATTTTATTTTATTCAACCTTAGGATAGCACATTTATATCATTTGCATGTTTGCATCACAATATTGCAAAGGATAATGAAATGTCATGAAAATTGTTTCGCGAATTTATCATGAATGTAGTTATGGAAACTTGTAGTAACTATATTATTCACTATACCCTATGTGGTTGAGTAGAGATCCTCTTCATTTCTCAAAGAAATCGAGATGTCCGTTAATACAGTTTTGATGTATAAATGTTCAATTAATGCCATCCATTTTAGGAATGCATGCATTTATATCCTTTATTTTTGTTTACTCCATAACTATAGTAATGAAAACTTCCATTTCTTTTGAGAAATGGAGCTGATCTTTACATGATGTGATTCCCGATAAAGATACTAGTTAATTGGTTAATTGATTAATTCACTAGTTGCGAGTGTTTCATGATTCAATCTTTCTTACTAAATAGCATCCCTCAATTGCAAAATGTAATACATGTGTATGGGTTATGGGATTTGTTTGTTGTCAGCTTGGAAGAGCATTAATGTGCTATGCTTATCTGTTTTTTGGTTTTGGTTTCCTTTTTGGAGCTTATTTTTTCTTTTGTTACTCTCCAGCCCTAGAGGACAGCAGTTTGTGTCTTGCAAAGAAGTTTCTTCCTATTTGCAGTCTCTTTTCAGTCAACCTGATGTACAGTTACAAATCAGTCATAGGAGTGAAATTGTACTGCCGGAACAGAGAGTGACTGCTGAAAATGTAAGTAACCCTGTTGCTGCTGCTGATCTGTTATGATTTTAATCTGGAGGTTAACGAGTTATGTTGCAGTCTGCAGGTGTTATCCGCGAGGAGCAGGATCAACGACAGATTGTTGCCACTAACTCAGATGTGTCTGGTTTATCTGTCTCTAATGAAAGATTGAAGGACATTGCCTTGTTGGAGATGGAGAATCTTGCAGATGTGCAAATACATGACCTGTTTGAATGTCACAAGTGCAGCATGACCTTTGATGAGAAGGATGCGTACTTGCAGCACCTATTGTCTATTCACCAAAGGACGACGAGGCGGTATCGACTTGGTTCATCTGTTGGAGATGGAGTTATAATGAAAGATGGGAAGTTTGAGTGCCAGTTCTGTCACAAGGTGTTTTTGGAAAGGCGTCGCTACAATGGCCATGTTGGGATTCATGTTAGGAATTATGTCAGGAAAGCTGAAGATTTACCGGGTCAGCCTAATGTCCTTAGACAAGACAAGTCACCAGTCAGGGAGGAGATGCCTTCAAGAATATCTAAGATGGATGCCCTCGTTGAAATTGCTCAAAACTCTATTATGGAGGATTCTGTCATGGAACCATATTGTTCATCTAAACTGAATAAGATTCCCGTTTCAGATATTGCAGGTGGTGACTTAGATGAAGAATTAAACGTGGAGTCTCCGATCAATGAATGGCAAATGAAAGAGAGTTCGATTGGCAAAAATGATAGTCCTAGTTTACCCATGGATGGGACAGTAGAGGAAATTGATGAAGATAATCAAGTTGTTGATGCAAAGATGTTTAGTTTTCTAGATAACACGTGCATGATATCTGTAAATAAGCAAAATGTTGATGCTCCTGATACTTCTTATGGACAGTGTGATGTGGCGCTGACTGTTGAGGGGTTTGATCATTCTGGGATTGATCTGCGAGGAGTTTCTCAAAGCCCGTTGCTCCCTTTATCTGGGAATCACATGATACCTGGATCTGAGAAGAGTGAAAGTTCTGGTCGCACTTATACTAAGGGGCATCTTAAACTTGATGGAGACAATAGTAATAAGAGTGGCTTGAAAATTGGTTTAGATGGCTGCAAGGATGTACCTGTTGTTGCTAATGTTCAAGTGACAGCAATGCCAGCATCTAAAGAAAATGTTGTACAATCTAGGGTTTGTAACCCCTCTGTATCCTCAGAACAATCTTTGGATTCTTTTTCTGCATTCAGCTCAGACAAGGTATAAGGCATAACTTATCATTGCCATTATTGTCAATTTGTCAGGGTTTCATTTATGTTGGAAAATAGAGGGAACATTCCTACACGTATTACGTTAGTGTCCGCTTAGGAAGTGGTTAATTTGAAGCCCTTTGTATGTTCATGCATATGCATGGCAGTTGGTCTACTGTGCTTACCTCCATCGATGTTTCTAATGTATTCAGGTTTTATTTTGTATTGATGTGTTGCACTATATTTAAATTTTCATTATTTACAGATGTTATCTTAAACATGTCAACCTGATTTACAATTGTCATTGTGTCCGGTAGATAGTCTCTGTATTAATAGAGTGCTTGTTTGACTCAATGCTAATAGAGTTTCTGTATTAGTAGATAGGCTTTAGTATTACCATGATTGTGAATGTGTTTACATGATATCTTACTTGCTCATCAGCCTTGCACATTTCTTGTACTCTTGAATTCAGTGTATTGGAGATTTCAGCAGCACTAATTGCTAGGCTATGACCATGTACTTGTGTACTTGAAACAAACATGCCTAGTACATTTCTCATTTGAACTAGTGCTAAAAGAAAATTATGATTATTGGAATCTAGCATCATGGGAATTGCATTCTCTTATGCAGCAATTAGCTACGACCCATTCTCTTATGCAGCAATTAGCTACGACCCATTCTCTTATGCAGCAATTCTTGTTATTGCTCATTGACAGGGGTTCCAGGAGTTGAGGTTAGAAGATATAGGTTCTCTCGAGTATGATTTTACAAGTGTTCAAGGTTCTCTTGATGTGTCAACTGATTTGGCACATAGCATAGTGGTGCAAGGGACACGTGCATCCTCAGCTCAGTCTGCATTACAAGAAGTTATGTTAAATGTGGATGAGAGAAACCAGCTTACAACTGTGTGTGTATGGTGTGGAATAGAGTTTAACCATGATGCTGTTAATTCTGAATTACAATCAGATTCTGTTGGATTCATGTGTCCGGCTTGTAAGGCAAAAATCTCTGGTCAAATCAATGTGTTGGACAGTGGATCACCAAATGCTGGTCACATTTAGACTGGTAATTGTTGATTCTCTATAAATTTATGATTTGATAAGAATGATTTCTGTTATCTTATCTCCTTACCATTATTTTGTTTTCCTAACTGAAAGACATTGCAGGTCAATACTTTGTAGATTTCAATATCTGAAAATATGCATTAGTGATTTGATAAACTGAGTGCATCGTGGGGGTCAGGTTATTTGCTGTTTATATTAAGAACTAAGGGACGAGCTTAAAAGCGGTTGTTACTGCACATGTGAAAAAAAGAACACAATGAAAAAGTTGGATGATTGGTTTCAGTTATCTTATTGTCTTACTTGTCATAACTGCAGGGCAGGCATGACGATATCATATTCCATGTGATCTCAAGTTTAGTATTTTTCCTTTAAACTTTGGCAGGCGAATGATCTTTATAAAAATCAGTAGCAGGATTTACCTTACCTTACCACGAGAAAATCTAGAAGAGAAAATCCAGCTTTTGGGGTCGATATAGAGCGCTCAAATGTGGTGCCTGCATAGATTTATCTCGTCAACTCATTGTATGTTGTATTATCACCCCCAACTATCCCGTTTATTCACAAGAGAACAAATAATATCACGTAGTATTGTTTTTTTGCATTTTGTATGTATCACTGCTGTAATTGTCTTAGAGGTCTTTCAGTTGAACTCCATACATTTAGTGTGTGAGTGTAATTGGCGTTAAAGTAAAAATATGAAATTTATACTGGCATCTCAGTTTCAATTCAAATTTGTATGATTCAAACTGTTATTATACGAGTATATTCAAATGTATTGTCAAAACATCAGTTTTATACGTGTAGCACCATTTGTTGAACTCTTCGCAAAAAAATATTTTACAGTTGGATAGCATATTTAAGAGCCCAAACTTGTAACCACTAGCACTAAAATTCACCTGTTATTCTCTAATTTTATACGCGTAGCACCATTATCTTATAAAATAATGGTTATTGCAAAATTTTAAATTTCTTATATTTTTGGAGATTTAATACGAACATATTAAAATAATCTAAACGTGTTCTATATTCTTATAGTTTTTTTTTCAAAACATCAGTTTTCTATGCTTAAACGATTTAGATTTGCATTGTAGATTTTTAGAAAAACATTAGTAAAAAACCACACGTGGATCTATGTCAGAAAATAGTATTATATGGAAAGACGAACGAAAGTTAAGAGCATCTGGTTCTTAACAATTTAATGCGAAAATAATAGATAAAAGCATATCTTCGGCACAAATGTGATGCCCCAACAATAACAAGTATTCTTATTTAATTATAAATGAATCTCTTTTCACACGAATTCAACTTTCGAGTTTCCAGCAAAACCAGAGTTACCTTACCTTACCACTAAAAGGTGACCATTATGCATCGCGCAGTTGAAGGAATGGATTCCACATTTGACATTTTTTATTAATACAAAAAAATATATTCAATTTTGTTGCCACGATTATAAAGTTTTAGTTTATTATTGGAGCACAATTTTCAACTCATGAAAGGAAATGCATTAACAAAGGTGACTATGCACATTTGAGCTGAGAACAGCACAAATCCAATGGTACGTTTGAGTTGAAATCTTCTCTCTATATATATTCTTCTTGCTGGTTGCTTATTATAAACTTGGCATGTTCAAAGTTCAAACAATGGATGATAATAAATTAAAAGCCAGAAAAAGCAAAAACAATGTTGTTTCATTAACCAGAAACAGTGCTAGTGCCTGCTTAGATTACCATAAGTTCCTTAGTTCAATGCATACTAGGAAAACAAAACTTATCTGCAGTGGTTGCAAAAAAGAGTTTGTAGTACCCACAAACACAAATACTTCCCGTTGCTATGAATGCAACGGTGTTAGCAATTCCATTTCAGGTTATAAACAATCAGCAGATAACAATGGAGGGGCCAAATTGTTCAACCAAGATCAACAACTACACAATGCTAACACAAATGTAGCTAATTCATTGTCCTTGTCATTGTATACAACTACAACCAGTAACAAGCGCGCAGTTCTATGTGGAGTTACTTACCGCAAAAGACGATATAAGCTAAGCGGAACCATCAATGATGTTGTTAACATGAAATCTCTACTGGTTAATAATTTTGCATTCCCAATTCAATCCATACGTGTCCTCACCGGTATCTGCTACAAATTAACTTTGATTATTTTTTATACCAATTCTAAGTTCATGCACTTGTTTGTTTAATGTTTATTTGTTTCTTTCATGCTTTCTAATTAAATTGAAAACTCTTTTTGAACTATAATATGATAATTCACATTACTAGAACATATACCACACAACTATTCATGAATAGTCAAAATTAGAAGATAAGTTAGGTGACTTTTTAAGCGATCATATATTACTTAAATAACTCTAACCATCTATGAATAACTGTATGGTCAAGATATAACCCTCTCATTGTAAAAATTCATCTAATTTGATATGCTCCCTAGGACAATATCAGTGCAAGGACAAATTAAAATATCCACTAAAAAACTCACAAGTCTTCCTTTATATATATATATATATCATGGAAAATGAAAATTGAGTTATCAATTATGCGTTATAAAGTTATATTCCATCACATATTTAACTTTTCTTGTGGGCTAAAAACACATAAAGTACTAGAGCCAGATTTTGTGGTAATGGTGAAAGATAAGAGGTTGATATTACTGTGAAACCTGTAAATTGCAGAAGAACAGAAAGATCCAAATTTGATTCCAACAAAGAGGAATATAATGGAATCTTTAAAGTGGCTGGTGAAGGACTGCAGGTCAGGAGACTCGTTGGTGTTCTACTTCTCCGGACATGGTTTGCAACAACCAGCACAACACAAAGAAGATGAAACTGATGGGCTTGACGAAACTATTTGCCCTGTTGATTTTATTAGAGAAGGGATGATCACTGACAATGAAATCAATTCTACTATTGTCGGACCACTTAAGAAAGGTGTTCGACTTCATGCTATTATTGATGCTTGTCATAGTGGAACATCTCTTGATCTCATGTATGTTTATAAAAAAGACGAGTAAGTAAATATACGTTTAATGCTTTATTTTCTTCCATTTAATTTTCTGCTTCTAATCCATTGCCTCAAATTTCATGTAAGCCATCAGTATATTATCAGACGACTTACTTTGTGCTGGAAATATTTTCCTATTTGATTCCAAACGGAGTAAATGACTAAGTTAGTCCTTGAAATTGTAAGGTTGTATCAACATAGTCCTCCATGTTATCATTATCTCGACATGATCCCTATAATTGTAAATTGTTAATCAAGTTTGTCCTTTTGTCTAGATCAGTTCTCAAATGCATCCTTGATATTATTCATTTAGTTTCAAATTCATCCTCAATATTACCAACTTAATGTCATTCCAGTCCGTACAAATATCAATGGAGAGATGGATTTGATTAAAATTTTGCAATTTCAACGATCACTTCAAAATATAGATAATGTGAGGGACTAGATTGATACAGTCCTAAAATTTGAATACCAATTTGGGTATTTACTCATTCCAAACCTCACTTTAGTCCTTTGAATGTCAACTAATTAATTTACCTCTTGTATGCATATATGCTTGCAGTGGCAATTGGAAATGGGTGGATAACAAACCCCCTGGCACAGAACCTGATACTAAATGTAAAAATGGTGGACTGGCCATTTGCTTCAGCGCTTGTGAAGATGGCCAGATGGCTGCTGATACTGCAGTAAGAATTTTTGGATATATTTTTATTCTGTTCTTGCAATGCAATAGACATTTTTTGTTTACATCCTTATTTTCTTGAGTTGTGAGTTGTGACCAATCTGTGCAGGCTTTTGGAGGAAATGAGATGAACGGTGTTATGACCTATCTTTTGACAAAAATAATTAGAGAACATTCTGGAATCACATATGCTGGTTTGCTAGAAAAATTGCACGAGGAAATTGCGAAGATTCACCGAAGCAAACACTTTAACGGGTTCTTGAGACGCGTTTTTCACCGTAGAATTAAGCAGGTAGGCTTCCATGAGCTTGAATCCTCTGCTGCTGTGCGTCATCTATAGTGCAAATATAAGAATGAGAAGAGAGAGTAGATGATGAAAAAATTGAGAGACAATCAAAAGTGAAGAAAATTAAGAAAGAGATAGAGAGGATGTAGGGGGTGCAGAGGGAAAAGTGCGGCCTCTGCAGCTACAGCACCATACTGCAGCTGTTGTGGGTCTCCAATATCCTAAAGTAGCAGCTACCCTTTCATGCAAACATTATTTTTCTCCTGATATAAATGCATCTAGCATGATCTTCAAAAGTCCTGTTTGTGCAAGCTTAACTAGATTTTCATAAGAGACTCAGATTTAAGATTATAGAAACAAATTTGGTATTTGCGAGTGTTTTCTGGTCACATCAGTAGGGGCATACTAGTTTTAACAATTATGATAAGTTGTTTTAGATTAATCTCTAATATTTTCAATTTCTAAAGCTAAGAAACTCATTTAATCACTTATCATTTGTATTTTATTTATGCCCAAATATGCATCATCTATGATATAGGAAACGAGCTACCTATGTTGTAGCTTTAAAGAAGCATTGATACCTTCCATTTTTTTCTTCATTCATGAAATGTTTGGAACATTGCAGGATCCTCTCTTATCATCGTCGGAGAAATTTGATGTTCATACAAGAATATCATTTTGAGCATGCATGTCGGAAGAAAACAAAGCCCTTGAAGTAAATCAGTTGGAGTTTCTCAAAACAATGTCTTTGAAGGCTGATTTGGGCCATCACTTACAGATTCCTGATTCTTCCAAGTTCCAAGCCATGCAAGATGTACCTTAATTGACATATGGCCACTTGCTCAATGTGATGTACTCTGCAACCCATTGGGTTAAACTCTAAAGCAGGAAAGTTGAAAGGGACACTTGGAAGCGCTATCAGCCCACATATATTACATCAGTTACACAAAGTATAAAAAAAATTATGTATAACACACTATATATATTTACAAATACCATAACTTACATAAAGTTGATTCTAAGTGCATCTTGCAAGAGCTACACCTAACTGTAGTCTTCTGAGGAGTTTGATATCTATTCAAAGTTGGTTTGTTCTAACGTGACACATAACACAACAGGTAGGGGAGGTCTGTCCTGTTGGAAGAAAAAGACACGTGACCAGTTGGCGAGGTTTCGTTTTAAACTAACAAGGGAAGTACTATTTTGTATTGTATTTTATTGTATTGTATTGTCTCGTTTCATGTGTTTTGTGCAAACACTAGTTGTTCCTAAACATTGATGCGGATTAAGTCATTTTGGACAATAAGCTCCTCATATAGATGTTTGTTCCCTCAATTTATATTTGACTACGTGCATTATTTATCTAAATCATATTGTTGAGATTTGTGTTCTATTCTTGTTTGTTCTCTGCTATGATAGATCAAATGTTATATGAGCTACTGCTGAGAAGCTATGTAGATGAATTTATGAATGCATTACTTAAATGATGTTACTTTGTTTATGGTTAATTTTGGCAACCATGCTTCGATTCGACAGAAGGAGCAATCTTGATTAGAGTCCTTTTGGGAATCTCCAAGTTAAAAATCCGCCTTTTTTTAATCCTAAAGTAACCGATCCAACGACAATTTGCAATTGTAGAAGAGCAGCACTTATGTAAATTGGTATTGATCAATAATGAATATGTTCTTCTTTAATGTTATCGATTGGTTAACATGAGGCCAAAAGCATATAATTTCAATTTTGAAGAACATTTTAGCATGAGATACTAAAATAAAACCTCATCCAATAAATCAGTGAAAAATGTTTGTGGGAGGTTTAAAAAAGAAGAAATGAAGAATATTGTATGACTAACTACAGAACATTTTCCAGACCAGATTCCTGATACTCTCATATCTCACCATCTAATTAATTAGGAAAGAGTCGAGTCAATATTGGCACGCCATTCAATTTCAAGTTGCATACAAAGAATATAATCTTCTTAAAATAATATGGGTCTTCCTTTCGTATAATACAAGAGAGAATTGAGAACGGGCTGCAGCATCTGGTTCTTGATGAAGTGATAATGATTCAAAGAAATATATATAAATCTTATCTTAGATGATTCTCCTTCCCTCATTGTCTTGAGTCTATCAAACATGATTTAGGTGCAGCTAAGCTCAGATTCACACTCACTATATCAATAAGCATTTAGCTGCTTGAAAATTGTCATGAAAAACACCAACTTGAGTATCACTTATCAGCACAACCAGGATAATGCAATTGCTAAGCACACTAACACAAAACAAGAGCTGCTTAGTCTGGAATTGAAGTCTATTACATCTGCTAATCCTGTATTTAAGGATGGTGATGATGGCACACACAAGGACAAAACATTGATAAACAACCTACCTCAGAACATTTCAGGAAATGGGAATGGATCAGTTTTCCTTAGCATCTACAACTACAATTTCAGCATGCATTATCCTCCTACCTATGGAACACATGTCCCTTCCTATTATCCTCAGCTTCAGCCACCACCTCCATTGAGGCTTCCTTCTGCATTTAGTAACAAGAGGGCTGTGTTATTTGGAATCAGTTATGCTAACACAGGGGCACCGAGGAAGCTTAGAGGCTCTGCGAATAATGCTCGGTGCATGAAACACTTTCTGGTTGACATGTTGGGTTTTCCTAGCAATTCCGTTTGCATGCTCACAGGTACTTTCTTTTCAAATCCTTCTATCCAGTGGTATAGATAGGGATCCGCACAGCATACCATATGCTAGAAACAGAGATATGTTTATGTTGTGTTGCATATGTTCTGTCCATATGCATCATGCTTATGTGTTGCATTGTTTATTATTTATGACATAATTGTTACTAATCATATTTATATATTTAACACTTTTATTACACGTCCTTCAGATGACTCCAAGGAGAAAAACATGATTCCAACAAAAAGTAACATGCGAATGGCCATGAGGTGGTTGGTTGAGGGCTGCAAACCAGGGGACTCGTTGGTGTTTTACTTCTGTGGACATGGATCAAGGGTTAAAGACCATAGCATGGATGAGGTTGATGGGTACGATGAAGCGATATGCCCTGTTGATTATGAGCATGAGGGGATGATACTTGACGATGAAATCAATGCTACAATTGTTAGGCCTCTACCACATGGTGCTAAACTTCATGCCCTTGTTGATGCATCCTTTAGTGGAACAATTTTTGACTTACCATTTGTGTGCAAGATGAACCGGTTAGTTTGTTTATGAATTAATGTTATTTTATACAAGATGGTCTGATGCATTAAAAATAGGCTATGTTGAGTTCAAGCAGGATGGGTTATTTTGGATGGAAAGATCATCGACACCGGAGAGCTGGCTACAAAGGCACAAAAGGAGGGCTAGCTGTTTGCATTTCAGCCTGTGATGACGATGGTGATGGAAATGTTGCAAGGAAATCGGTTAGTAATAATGAATTATGCATCTTTTTTCTCCATTCTAATGGTTGATGTACACGAGTTAGAATCAATATTCATAACTGTTACTGAAAAAACAAAGGCTTTTGATGGTTGAATAGGCTTTGACTTACAGTTTCCTCCAAGTGATGCAAGATGTACCTAAATTGACATATGGCCACCTGCTCAACACCATGATCTTTACAAAACAATGGGCTAAAGCAGGAAAAATTGAACTAAAAGGCCAAGATCTTGCCAGAAACACTTGGGAACAGTATGCTCATGTATTGATCGGTTATATAAAAGGCTGAGGCTGTCATCAATTATTTATTTATAGCATCCTAAGTTACATGAAGTTGATTCATAATGTGTTTTGCAGGAGCCACAATTGTCATCTTCTGAGAAGTTTGATATTTCTTCCAAGTTGTTTCTAATGTGACACATAAATAAAGGGTACCGTGAAAAAAACTGATGTGTAGTTTGGAATAAGGGAAGTACTTGACTGTACTGAATCATTTGTTCCTAAACATCGATGCAAATTAAGTCATTCCCGAGAATAAACTACTCTCTCTTATTTATGTGTTTATGATATATTAAGGAGGTGAATGAGTTATGTAAATTACACTGTTGAATTTTGGTTCTATTCTTGTTTGTTCTTTTTGCTGAGGTAGATCAATTCTAATCTTTTGCCAAGAAACTAGGTAGATGAATTAATGAATGTATTATAAAATTGTTCTAAACATTATCAATGTTCAATGAGGATGAGAGTAATCCCAAAGAATGTGGCCTAGGGGAAGTTGTCAGCTAGGCTGGTTTAAGTGTGTTCTTTTTGTCATGAACTAACTATTCTAAAAGCTTAAGTTGTCAAGTTAAAATGCATACCACCTTTTTTTTGAACTTTTATTAGAATAATAAAAATAAAAGAAATAAACCTGAAGCTCAAGTTGACAGACAACTACTCTGTTCCTCGGATGAGAGTGGTGTGCCTACACATACTCTGAATCTCGGGCGTGATTTCTACATAATCGTTCAACGCGGATCCTGCTGTTATTGCAGTGCAGCTTATTAGCGTGCTTCTCAGCAGTAGAGTCCATTAAGAATTGGATCTGGGCGCAATCTGAAACAAAACTTTAGACTACATGGTTAACTTGATACCATGTTGAGAATCAACCACCACAAAAGCTTAAGCACCTATATAAAACATTTTATCCCCAACACTTTTGTATCTTAAATGTAAGAATGAACGAATGCTCATTCTTTCAAAGTTCAGGGGCAAACATGTTAGGACTAATTCAAATAATATCAATAAAGGATGCGCATAAAAGTTATCAAATATCATTTTGTTACACCAAGCAGGTTTAAGAGGTAACAATAGAAACAAAATATGTCAAAAAGGAAAAATATAGGAAATCTAAAAATATTAAACCGAATAGGATTACACATGAGATAAACAAAATATGAGGCAACTATATTATAAATTAAAAGTGCAACAATTGAAAAAAGTTGTTTCAGGTGGCATGTTTATGTTTTGGCCTGAACCTATAATCTCACACCCTACTTAAAGAAGAAAAAAAAAACTCTGATGTTACTGACAGTGACAGGAAATAATGACAGCAACAACATAGAGTAGTGGAGGTATACCTATAAGCACCCTAGTACTCAGTCAGTAAATAAAGGAGAATAGTGAAAAGGTTTCACTATGAAAACATTAAATATACCTTTAGAAGAAATGAGTCATCCCTTATATAGAGGATTGTGACTCTGCCAACTGAGTAACCATTTTTGTTTGTCTCTGATGTGATAGTAATGACCTGTAACTATAACAGCCTAACTGTCTTCAGTTGGTCATTGACGATGTGGCTTGGTAGATACTCAGATACTCTCAATACAATGATTAGTCTTGAGACCAAGAGGGGCCCGGCCTATTGGTGTTTGATATTTGGCAAACATAGGCTTAAGATTGGTCCAGAATGAGATGCAAAAATTCATACAACAATGACAATCAAGTTTTATCCCACGGTCAGCTACATGAATCAAACGACACGATAATGTTAGGTCATATATCACATTTGTATCCTACTCACTAATCTATAGGACTGGATATACAAAAATTCATAATTGAAAATTATTAAAAATTCTTGCTAAAAATATGAACTTAACTAATATTAGTCTCATCATCATATAAAACCAACTATTATTACTAATTAGCTCTAAAAAAATTAATCTCCTTTGTCATCATTCTGTCATCTTCATCTCAGCAATCAATTGGTGAATAATATGTTATTGAAATCATGTTTTGAAAGAAAGAAAGAGATAATTGATATATTCCAGTGTCCACTAAGGAAAGACAAATAGAATGTGATTCTATATGTCCACATTGTAACATCCTATCACAAAAAGGTTCCAACACACTTGATTAAATAGAGACACCTCCAACTGAAGTTCATCACCAAAACATTTACCAAACAAAATATTCTGCAAAGCTCCAAAAGATGGCAAGTAGAAGAGCAAGATGCAGTCAGTGTGGAAGGGGTATACAAGTGCCAGTAGAAGTAGAAGCCTATGCCACTTCCATAACATTTATATGTTCTGGATGCCATTCTCAGGGCTTCAACCAACAACCATCACTCCGACCCTATTACTCTTCTGTCGATAACAACAACAACATAACTTCCTTCACAAACTATCCTCCACCTCCTACCTATGGAAGACAACAGTTTTGGCAACAGCCACTGAGGGGTCCACAACCTTCAATGACACCTCCTTCTCCATATGGTAACAAAAGGGCTGTCTTATTTGGCATTAGTTATGGTAATCGGGTTAACAGAATTAAAGGTTCTCTCAATGATGTTCACTGCATGAAATACTTTCTTACTGAGAAGTTGGGTTTTCCTGCTAATTCCATTCGCATGCTCACAGGTACTACTAACTAGCTAATGATGCTTATTATCAATTTATCATTGTTCTATACTAGACATGTTACCAGTTTCATATTTCATATACACCTGCAAATTAAAGTTGACATACTTCAGATGCTAATGTCCTATGAGATGATGATTATGGTTTAATTAGACTTAAAGATAAAGGTCTAACACCAAAAGCCAAAAATGGTCTCAATCTCATTCCTTTCATGCTATTCTATCTATATTTATATATAATGATACTGAAAAACTACCTGCAGATGATCCAGGAGAGAGAAATCAGATGAGAATCCCAACAAAATATAACATGAGAATGGCAATGAGGTGGTTGGTTGAGGGCTGCCAACCAGGGGACTCATTGGTGCTTCACTTCTCAGGACATGGATCAAGGGAAGTTGACCGTAGCATGGATGAGGTTGATGGGTATGATGAAGCAATATGCCCTGTTGATTACGAGCACGAAGGGAAGATTGTTGACGATGAGATCAACTCTACAATTGTTAGGCCTCTACCTCAAGGTGCCAAACTCCATGCTGTCATTGATACATGCTTTAGTGGGACGGTTCTTGATTTACCATTTATGTGCAGGATTAACAGGTTAGTTAAGAATCAAAACTATGTATATGTACATATGTCATGAATCTAAATAACAAAATATTTCATGTACAAATGTTTGAAATAGATTAAAAATAAGGTGAACGTTTTATGATTTTCTTTCGTTGGAGTAAAACAGAAAAGGTTATTATGGATGGGAAGATCATAGAAGTTCCAGAGCTGGCTACAAGGGCACTAGAGGTGGGCTAGCAGTTTGTTTTTCAGCTTGTGATGATGATGGAAATGCAGCAGACACATCGGTTAGTAATATTAGTAATGAATGCTGATTGATGCATCCTTTTATCCTTGTCACGGATTGTATTTATCTGAATTAAAATATAATTTACCTCTGATCCAAGACTTTGATTGGTTTATTAGGCCTTTAGTGGTAGTGAAAGTGCTGGTGCCTTGACTTACAGTTTCATCCAAGCCATGCAAGTTGAACCTAAACTGACTTATGGTCAATTGCTTAGTGCCATGCGTTCTACAATCCGTGGGGCTAGAGAAGGAACTTTTGGCCCGGATTATCAACAGAATGCCATGGACAATCGGCAGCAGTATGCTCATGTATTGCATCAATTCTCATACAAATATATTGATATCATATTATATACTTTAATAACCTATAAAGAGCTGATTGAAAATGGATTTTCTATGCAGGATCCACAACTGTCGTCTTCTGAGAAATTCGATATTTATTCGAAGTTTATTGCAATGTGATGCATAATTGACAGGGGCTTTGGAAAATAAAATGAATAAGAGGAAAATAAAATAAAATAAAATAGTGTCGATTTGGAAAATGAAAATAAGTGCTGTAGTACTACCACCTCACTGTGCCAATGGTTACTGCCACATTTGCCGCATTTACGAATGCCTTTCCTTATCATCTATTTTTGTCAATTTGTAATCATTGGAATATTTGATTCAAGCTTGATTATGCTACCCCAAAAAATTATTCTGCTTTGAAAAAATGCATTGCATCGAACTTTTTAATTTTATAGGTTTGTGCAAGGTAACGAGGAAAATTCTCCATAAATAACTTCCTTTTGGTAATTCTTGACCCAATTCTCTTTTTTGGAGAATTTGTTCTGCTATGATTTTCACAGCATAGAAAGAAAAGGGAAAGTATTTTCTTAAAAACAAATAGATGTAACCCTTCGTACAAACACATGTAAGAAGCACAACAGTGTTTCAAAACATAGATTCATGACCAAATGTGGCAAAAGAAAAATTAGATTCTAAAATAGTTAATGTGGAGAAAGTAAATAAATGAACCCCCATAAAATTGTGATATGACAAATTTAAGAGAAATTGTACCCTTCATAGATAGAGAGGCCACATACAGGCATTACCAACACAGTGGCTCGATAAGAAGCAACACTACCAAATTTATCAATGGTGTAAACGGTTTAAACATACAATTAATATCTACATTTTCTCTATCTATTCCCATGAGAATAATACTTGTTACCCATTTATCGTTTTTACATTATTCAAGACATTTAAGTGGAATGGTGATTGAACTTTTGAAAACAAGAGCTGTAGTTGGATAACTGTAATTGATTGCTTCTACATGAATTGCAAAGTGTATAAAATATCAATGATCATTCAAAAGCAGCAACTGCTTGCGAGATGTACAGCACCAGCGAGCAAAGCATGAATGGAGGTTTGGCCAGTCAGAGGATGAACAATGTGTAAAATGGTGGAGCCAAAGAGAAAGAACCTGTTCCTGCTTCTCTTGTTCTAACCCCTCTATAATGCCTTCCAACACTCTCTCTAGCTCAGCCCTCTCATTGATGCTCAATGCCGGGGCATCAGTGCCATTACTGGCTCTGCATAACAATGGCAGCCATGTTTGTAACATCTTTAACTTTACTTGCAAACATTGCTTCATCTTGCTTTCCTCAATTTCATCTACGCCCATGTCTTTAACTTCTTTGAAAAGGAATGCTGCCACGAAAATTCAGGGCAACTGTTAGAAAACGTAAACTAACACATGTAAAATGAGCCTAAAGTTAATTTATTTAGATGTACTCTTTTTAATTAACCTAAAAGTACACTTTTAGTTTATATTTAAAGTCGGATGGAGTATATAGTTAGTAAAAATGTACTATAAATTTTACACGGTGCTCTTTATTTATTGTATGTATATGTGATGATCCCAATTAAGGAAAAGCCAAGTAAGCAACAATTGGTTGTAACAGAATGGGAAAGAAGCACGTGGAACAAGTGATGGGAGGGTAAGGCGTATAAGACAGGGAAAGGAAAACTGGGAAGGGTGTGAAATGTGTGATGTAGTAAACTTCTTTTTTCTCACTCTCTCTATTCTTCTTCTATAGGTTCTCTCTATTCTTACGTAAGTAATTCAATAAAATAGTCAATGGGATTCACTACATTACAATATAACTTTCACATTTCTTTTGATGGGACAAGTCAATTTAATGAGAGCATGAAGCCTTGCAGCTGTTTGAGAGCAGAATTTAGGAAGGCATAGTATACACTTTAATATACATTTTAGATTTTAAAAAAATAAAAGAATAATATAATATATAGTCATATAATATTTCAATCACACTTCATTCATTCTTAGAAATATTTTACGACCTGCTTAATTTAAAAAAGAAAAACATTTTATAGCTATTTTTTTAACAAAAAATTACTGCCATTGGTGTCAAAAGTTTTTTTTTTTCTTTTATTTATAATCAAGACTTTATATTATTGAAACTTTTCAAAGTAGAATACATAATATATATACAGCTCCTTATCTAATGCAGCTTACTTAACTTTTTAAAGATGATGAGAACAAGACACGTGCCCTTGCTAAAATAACAAGTTGGATAACATTTTTGTCTTCTTGCATTTGAAGGAATGATATGAACCACTAACAAAACAATTTTGACAAAATGTTTGAACAATTCACGGCCATATTATCTCTGGATTTTTATCTTAAAAATTTTCCAACCTACGTTCACACCACACCATCAAGCTTTTATTTTCAAACCAGCTTTATTCACGCGACAATGACTTTTTTCTTAAGAAAACAAAAAGATGACAAAAAGAAGTGTACTATCTCAAGATTCTCAACTAATATCTAGGTCAATAAATCTCCACCATGGGAATTTTTTAGTGTTGCAGATCTAAACCTCAATACTTATTTACTTCATTTGTTGTTGAGATAAAATATTAAGAAGAAAAACTTGCAACAATAATAAAGAGATCATTAATCTGTTCAAAGAGTATAATTTTTTTACACATACCTCTAATAAAATCAAGAGGAAAAGAGATAAACACTATAAAATAATTTGACACTTACAATCATAAGAATAAAATATTTTACCAGTATTATTTTAAACTGCCGCTACAAAATAATACTATAGTATTATTATTGAATTGAATGTTACACGCTAATCGTCTGCATCACCATTCAACACTAAAATCCAATGGTTCTGTGGTATCATTTTGATATGTTATGTTGTTACTATCTAATATTAGAATTTCAACCCATCTATAGGGAGCATTAGCAATATTGTATTTTGATCACACAAAAAATAAATATATTATATTAATCTACAGAAAAAGTTTATACGAGTCTGCATGCAAATTAAATACGTAATGAAGAAAAGAAGATCTGCAACATGAAAGTATTATTTTAGTTGAATAAATAAAGAATTAATATTAAGACAAAAAAGAAAAAATGAAAGAATTAATAAAGAAGAAGAATGATTATATTTACCTGCAAGTTTGACAAGCGAAGCCTGCAAACGAGGGTCAGCAGAAAGAGCAAGGAAGCCCAAATTAGAAGCACCTGCCCATCTCCGAAGCGCTTCATCGGTGCAACCACAATCCACCATCTTCTTAACCATCCAAACCAATTCCGCCGCCAATTTCTCTGCCGGAACACCACACAAACTTCCCTCACCTCCCCTAACCCTCCAACCAACTACCCTCACCACCTTCCGTATACCACGCCTCACCGTCCTATAATAACACTCTCCTCCCTCTCCTTCACCTTCAACATCTCCTTCTCCACACTCCGCCACCTTCCCTTCAAGCTGCCTCAACGCCCTCCCAAACGCCGCTGCAAGCGCAACGCGATTAACCTCACGCAACGAATGAACACCGTCGTTGTGATTATCATCGATAATCTTCTCCGTTAACGATCGAACAACTTCGTATTTTCTGGAACTAACAGGAATATCGTTTAACGCAGAAAGAAGCTGAGAAAGAGCGCGACCAATTGCGGTGTCGTTTCTTTTATCGTGTGAGTATTTATTAGGGTTGAAATTGAGCTTAGAGACGGCGTTTTCGTAATTTTCAAAGAAGAAAAAAGAAGGAATGAAACGAAGGAGAAAAATGTAAAAAGTGAGGATTATGAAACGAAGGGTTTGGAAGAGTTTGTAATTGAAAGAGAATGAGAGGAAGGAATTGTTGTTGTTATCGGTGGCGGTGTTGAAAAGGGAAGAAATTAGGGTTCGGAGAAGCGGCGGAAGTGGAAGTGGCATCGGCATGCCACCGTCCGTATTTTCCGCATTCTTCCCCTTCCCCATTTTTGGTTGAATAAGTTGTTCTTCACTTTTTCTTTTCTTTTTTTTTTCTCTGTTTCTTTATAAATAAAAAATTTAAATAATATTTGTTATAATTAGGTGCAGAAGTACCAGTACTCCATCTTATTT
This sequence comes from Cicer bijugum, assembly GCA_037974875.1. Classification (NCBI taxonomy): domain Eukaryota; kingdom Viridiplantae; phylum Streptophyta; class Magnoliopsida; order Fabales; family Fabaceae; genus Cicer; species Cicer bijugum. The sequence goes on along the minus strand of JBBPBT010000629.1, from coordinate 872,104 downwards.
GAGTTGTATACGCTGCTTGTTTTGTTTTATTACCTTTACTTTAGTAGTAATGATAATATTATTATTACTACTTTTTCTTTATTTTCATTTAATTCAGGCGAGGGTCAAAATAGGAAAAGTAATATTCAGCCAGCAGGAATGATCCTATTCCAAGATACCTTTCATTTCAATTCAATTTGCTGGATTTTCTCACTTGTCACTCCCACCATACATATTTTCTTGTTTCGCCAAAAATATGGAATATGCTTTGCTCATTCCATCCTTATTTTTCTGTCATTATTATTATTTTTTTATAGGTTGATGCTAATAAGTGATTAACGGCACTTCTTTTAGGAATTAAAAAAGAAAGATGTTTTGTGTGAAAAATATTAAATTTTAAAGAGTTAAATGTTTTGATTAAAATATTATATTTTTATTTTTAATATTTAAAAAATATTTGTTACAATAAATATCGAATAGTTTAAAGTACCCATATAGTTAAAGGTAAAAGTGATTTGAAACTTTAATTATGATAGATGATAATAGTTGAAAGCATAATTTTTATTTAATAAATCAATAAATATATTAATGAAAAACTATTCAAGATACAACTTACAATACAAAATAAAATTACAATTCACGAAGATGAAACTCAAATTAAAT
>JBBPBT010000629.1:848042-861572 GCA_037974875.1 Cicer bijugum | reverse complement strand
TTGTGAAATTAAGATTTTTTTTTTACTAAGACTCCAAGTAAATTATGAATGTTGCTTTGATCATTATATTTACAAAAATTGTTGATTAGTATCTTATATAGTACTTATTTACATTCATATAAAGTTTCAAAAAATTTAAAATTTTAAGAAAAAATTCTATTTTAAAAATTTCACATTCACCCAAAATTTTAAATTTAAAAAAAATATATATATATTTCAAAAGTTTCACATTCATCTCCATTTTCAATTTTCTAATTTTAAAAAAAATATTTCAAAAATTTCACATTCAAATAAATTTTTTAAATTCTTTTAAATTTTGTTTAAAAAATTGACTATAGGAGGAAAAAGAAATAGTATTTTTTATGTACTTTACAAGTAGAAGGTAAATGTGAAGTATATTATATTGGTCAAGTCCACACTGGTACATTATAGTGGTCAAACCAAATATTACATGTTTAAAAACCCAAACCCCCTCCCTCTTGTTATTCGATTTCACCTTTTAAGTCAAAAAACTATGAAAAATAGTTAAAATTTACTTCAAAAGAGACAAAATTACATGAAAAAATAGTCATTATCACAATATGAAGAACAATACATCAAGCTTGAAACCGAAACATAGACTCAAAATTTGTCATAGTTAATAAAAATTATTTGACAATGATAACCCGCGTATTTATTTCTAGGAATCAAAATGAATGACCAACAGGACAAAAGACAAGCGCAAATACACAAAAGTATGAAACAATAAATGAGTTCACGATGAACATACGCATGTAACCTCTAAAAAACAATTTATTATGGGTGCCTTTAACTAACATAGTAAAAGTTAAATAATAAAATCACCAGAAAAAACTAAGCGATAAAACAAACCGGATAACCATAATTAGCACTTGGTTATAATTTTTCTTGCCACAATAAACTTTTGTACAAATTACAGTAATACATTAGCAAGCTAAGCTACGCCATTATGTTACAACCCCAACCAATTATAAATAGAATCTTATACCGTCATGAAAATCATCATAGATATATATAAAATCAAATCATGTCTCATTAGATTACAGTATCTGAAATGTTAAATTAGAATGCATGCTAGCTAATAAAACCTATGTATATATTCAACCTTCATCCAAGTAATTTTGATTAGGAATATTTACATCAAGATGATGTTAGGACTTCCCCCAAGCCAACTGGACATATATCAAGAGTGGGGAAGATAGGAGTAATACCTAGATAATCAATCAAATGCTATAGGAATAAAATTGTCATCATCTAAAAGCATATCAATATCAATCAAATCCTCCACACCATCAACTGTCTCTTCAGAACTGATCAAACCCATATTACTATCCTGCAAAATATAAAATGATTGTGAGTATATCATTAAACCTAATATTTTAATGAGTTTAGACATTTTCCAATCCATATGTTAGGAAAATACCTTCTTTTGACGGAAGTCTTCAACAACATTTAGCACGCGTCGGTATTGAGCCCGTGCCTCTGGATACTGAACCATGGACTTCACCCTAGAAAGGGCCTTTTGGATTTTTTCTTCTTTTTGTCTCCGTCCTTCCTTTAGATAATCATAATCATCCTCTTTCAGAGAATCACTTTGTTGGCTGGGAGCTTTATTAAGGGTATCTGGTCGAAACCCACGTAGACCACTACCCTTGCGTCTCCAGCGTAATATAACTTTCTCCAGGATTCCCACAGACCATATGATAGTTTTATACTGCTTCCTTACCTGATGACCTCTGACATGGGCCTTAAAACAACAAAATTACAGTCAGTGGAAGCAAGTTACAAATGCACAGGGACAAGGATAGAAAAAATAATCCATAACAAAAAGGAAACAATGAGTAAAAGAGGTATTTTGTTCTTTGAGAGTGCATAGGAGGTGCAAAGCACCAAGGTGGGAAAATGGGAAAGTTGAATTGGCAAACATCAACATCACACCTAAGACTTAGGCTAGAGGTAATTGAACTACAAGCTCGTTGATAGTCTCTGAATATCTTTTCTAGTTGCTTTTAAAATCTAATTTTGAGAATATTAGTTGTCACCAATTTGAAGATTTTTATTTCACTCGTTGGCAGTAGGGTAATCATGGAAAGACTTCAATGCAATTGTGTATTGTATTAATCTATGGTTTATTTCAACTGAGATAGGATCACTTTTGAGGCCTCCACTCTGTGCCCAAGCACGAAATTTCATGAGGGGCTAAACACCACCAACTTACCCATGTAAATGCATTGAAAGATGAACCCAATGTGAAGTACGTTTTAACACATGCTTTCCTCACATCATCCGCAATGTGCGATACACGTTTGCACAAAAGTTATGAAAGGGGCAAACAGAGATAAAAAGGTATGAGTTAGTCGAACATCAACTGCGATTAGTTTTTTATGTTAAAGTATCTAAATTCTAAAATTACCGCTTAAGATTAGTTTTCCTATTTTTGAATTATTATCATAATTTATTTACCTATTTAATTAAGATTTGGAGTCTTGTATTAGTATATAAATAAGGGTTACTGCGTAATCTTTGTATCATCAATTAAGCCAAACTAAAATCATAATTCAAAGTCTTCTTTTTTTTTCAATCCCCTCTTCATATATAACTTCAACGGTACTCACACAAAAGCATTTTAGCATTCTTAACCTGAGTTTTTATCGAACAATCAATTTTGCACTTCTACGAGAACATCAAATCTATTCAAAATAATTACCATAATTTTAAAATTGAATGATGAAGTGAACAGAACGGAGCATTAACCTGGATTTTAACAATTCTTTCACGAATGATCAAGAATTCTTTTCTCTTCTTCCACCCACGGAACTTTTTCTGTATTTGAGTTGCAGCAACATTGACTAAACCATCTCGTTGTCCCGATTTGCACACTTTAGAAGCTAGAAGGGAAAGAGCCCGCTGATCTGACAAACCAAACTCGTCATCCTCATACTGTGTTAACTGCTTCCTTTGAAAGGAATGCATTCTGAATACTTGATGTATGCGATCAGCAGCTTGTGTAGCATTTCGGACAGCTGTAAGAGAATCCTTAAGGCAGAGGCCATCAGGCATATCATTATAGACCACAGGTGTTGCAGTTCGTTCCGAAACTGTCTGCACTGCTTTAGTTCCTGGCATTTCTTGCTGACCACCTTTTTGTTTATCATCCACTGTGAGGGATTCAAGGTGGCTGGTTAATGAAGACTCTGCTAGAAAACCAGAGATTCCTTTGTGCCCATTGCTAGAGGCGAGATCTGCAGCTGTTCTACCTGAAGGAAATTCTGGAGATGGATCCGTCAATGCTCCACAATCTGCACCCATGGAGACAAGGACAGCAACTGTCCACTCTCTAACAGAAGATATATAGGAACTAATTTGAGTTATGCTGAACGTAATACTGAGAGCATAATTATAGAAAATTCTCTGTGATCTGCCTTTAACTGACCAAATCAATTGTTTTAGGGATAATTCTAAGTGAGCTAATGCACATGCATAAGGAAAACTGTTTAGCACCAAATAGTAGAAAAATTGAAAGGGGAGAGGGGAAGGGGAGAATTATATTCATGCAGCATACATGAGTTTTCTTAAATCCTTTGCCGGTAGAAACTTAAATCAGTTTTGTATGCTAGGACAAGCTAAATTTGTAAACAAATTCACAGTTCAAAAAGTTTTAGAATGTTAAAAACAACGGTGTTAAAGGAAGGTTCAATCAAATTAGTGGACAGAACTTGTGTCATGCTCAATCAACTTAACACAATAAAGAGGGAAACAAATTTCAAGTACCCTAACCTGCCACAGGATGCCGCCCAATGTAAAGCTGTCCATCCATTCACATCACGGAAGTTGACATTAACTCCAGCAATTAAAATTGGGGTTATTGCCCAGTAATAACCAAGAGCAGCTGCTAAATGTAGCACACCCTGCCCGTCCTTATCTAACACATTTGGCCCTTTACCACTCTCAGTTACCTTGTGAAGAAGCCATGAGTACAGGTTCTCTTTAACCTGCCTGTGAAACTGATGCTCCTTCACCTTGTGTCGTGATATATTCATCTCTACAGTCTTCTCTTCCTTACTGGAATAGTCTTCTTCCTCTCTCAGTGAAATAAGCTTAAAAATTAAGTTTATTTTCTCCATATCACCCTCAAAGGCTTGATTTGAAGGATGCACTGGTTTTAAAGAAAGAAACTCCACCAGTCGCAAATGAAGTAGCATGTTATCCGAACTGTTGAAAAAATCTGTATAATCTACATTGCTAGAATAACCCTCTCTGAAATCAAATTCACGCACCTCACTGCAAGCTAACCTATTGGAACATGTTACATAGAAAGGGACCCGCCCAACCTTATGAGGAGGAGCTTGACAGCACAGAATTCCATTAGCTACAACCTCAGCAGGAACCTCAACTTCCCCAAACATACAAGACCAGTTATAGGTCGTCACCTCTGGTTGACTCTTTAAAAACGATCCAATAATCAACACCTGCATCGTTTTGGAAAGGATAAGATATCGAACAAAATGTACCTAGTTCTTTCTCACTTCATCTTTGAATTGGAGGTCCAAATAGAAAAGGAGTGCAACCAAAAATCAAATATAGCATACTAAAGGAGGATAAAAAGAAGGAAGATTATTTATTAAGGTGCATTATGAAATACTAAAATATAAGAAGAAAAACAGCCAAAAAAATACAAAATGGAGAACATTTAAAACTAAGATATTGAGAGAGAGAAACAGCATGCATCTAACCAGAGGGAGAACAGTTGGTATCTAAAAATGCCACATCTAATACATATTTATTTCCATAATAGAAGAGGATAAAAGAAGGAAACCGAAGAGCAAGTAAATGATTCGCTGAAATTTTCAATTGTAATCATGGATGCTAACATAGTATGAACTGATTTTTCGTCCTTATTTTATTTTCACCATTTGCTTTCCTTAAATATTGAAGGTGTTATCCCTGAAATTAGTACCTCAGTGTCTAAGTCAGCATATGCCCATTTAGGTGAAAAATCATTTATGCTATACAGTTGGTCCTGAGATAGAGATGGGCTCAGTGAGGTATCATCTATCACATGCCCACATTCATCTGTACTCCATGAAATACCAGGTGAGGACTGCATATTCAAATTATCCACCTCTCCAAGTGCTTTAGTAATCCATCGAGAGAAGCTGTCAACCTTCTTCAAGCTCTCATTGCTATCCAATAATGTGCGTCTAACAGATAAGGGATAGTTGATAGTTTCTTCGATGGGAACTTCATTTGCGGAATTGGACTTTAGTTCGTCTTGCAGGTGTCCTTCTACCTTCTTTTCCAGATAGTTTTGCTGCGCAAGCTTCTCTTTTGGCTCACCGTGAAAACTAAACATGACAGGATCAATTTCAGAACTTTCATTTTGAGCTTCATTCCCTAGTAAACCAGTGCCATAATCAGATCCAAATTCTAAACCCAATGATTGGGTTAAGCTTGGCATGTGTCCAGTATTGTCTTCAAAAGGAATCTGTGTCAATCAAAAACAATATTAAAATAGTTACATTTTTTTGCTAAAACTCATAATAGGAGTAGTTTGAACATAAAAACCTACATAAATAAACCAAACAAACTCAGTTACAATTATCAAAGTTTCAAATATAAGAAATCAAAAGATAAAAATGAGACCAAGTGACAGAGAGAATAGTGCGAGTTAGTAAAATATCATCTCAACAGAAGGATTGATACAGATACATCTGGAGAAGGTTCTAGTTACTCTAAAATTTTGTAATAATGCACTGTAGCATTTCTAAAGCTTCAGCAATAATAACTATAACAATAACAGCAATAATAAACCATTTACTGAGAGTCCGAAACACATGTAGCACAAGACTAAAGAACTAAAAATGTAGTTCATCGTTGAGTTTAACTAATGGAAACCCAAATCTGTATCAAGATAATTACAGGTCACTGACTTCTGAAATACAAAGATGGAAATTTAGAAACTAGAAAGAAAAAAACCTAGCCAATTAGACTGTCTAGTCTCTCCCAGAATCCCATACTCATTCCAGCCTAACACCCATAACTCCTACTCCCTCACAGTATAACTGCCTCTGCTGATCAGACACCCACTATCATCCCTACTGCCAACTCAACAGTTATTTAAGTAATGGAAACCTCAAACCACTCATTTTCTCTTTATTGGCCATGATTCCCTGCATGCACATCTTTTTCCTTGCAAACACCTTAGTTATTCTAGGGTCCTATCAGTCTCTTAATGTTCTCACATTATAACTTTTCCATTCCAAAATACAATAGCCACAGATGATTATAGTGATACATATATTAGGCAGTAACAGAAAATACCTGCCAATTTGATTGGAGAGGCTGAGAACTCCCCGCTCCTATATTGAGGTCACTTCTGCTCATTGAAAAGTCACCAAAGATGTTCTGTTCTTGGTCAAGGATGTTTGCCAGTGAACTAGATGGGATGGAAGGAAAAGATACAAGAGAAGGATCAGCATGCAACTCGCCAGTGCTTTGCAAGACTGTGTCCCATGATGCCATGCCATGTGCTTTTAGGCCATCGATGCTAGTAGCATCATCTCCCCTAAATTTATCCATGTTAACAAGTGGGATATAATCCGTTCCAGAAACTGACGACTGTCCATGATCACCTGAAAACATTTTCAATACACAGAAAAACATGAGTTGAGAAGTTACAAAACAATCTTAATGACAATATGGAAAAATAAACATAAAACTAGGTGGCGTGTAAAGGGATGCATATGACAAGATATAAATAACTCCCCATAAGTTGTGATTCATGTAATGGGCCTAATCTAGAACTTTCTCGGTGAAATATCTGGAAGAAATTTGATTAAACCATTCAAGACTAGCATATGGACCAAACTCTCACGCAAATATTTGATGCAACAGAACACCAAAATATTTAAAAACTTAGCTTACTTTTCCATTTGCAGGGGTTAAATAAAATTTTCAACCCCCATGTACAAAATTTAAAGAGAATTACCTGAATCAGCATCTTCACGTAAAGATGTCAAGCTGCTAGTTGGGCTCATGGGGTCTGTACTCAGTGAGGGCACACTGCTATCACTGTTTCCTCCAATATTTGACTTGTTACCCTGCAAGATAAAGAACCCACACAATACACCTGTTAATAAGTTTCAGATCACGCAAGTTGAAAAAAGAGATTCAAGACCAGAACTACAAATCAAGGATCCTTCTACATCGAACAGCTTCAAATAATTTCTGTCTGATTCAAGACTAATATGATAAAAGCGACCATTTTTTAAAGCTTAAAAAAATCATTTCAATGCTGCGTAACAAAGTGGTTATTTTTTAGAGATTTTATATAATGAAACTGTTTTTCAGTTATAAGTATAAAAACCACTTTTTCTTTTAACAGATAATTATCATGACAAGTTTCTTTCAAAAAGTTATGAAAATAACATCACAAAATAATCAGCGCAGATACTAAGAATTTTAAAAAAGGCTAAAACAAACCAATTGAAAAATATATTACAGGATCTTTTTGAAAAAGAATATACATCTTTGGTATCACCAGTTGAGATTTTTAACAGGTTGAGTTGGGGCCTTCCCACGGCAGTAAAAATACCATATCAGCTGAAGCTCAAATATCAAACCTATATTTTGGATGGTATAATACTTTAGCTTGGTTACTAAACATCGATGCTAGGAAAGCATATTCCACAATCCTCAAGGCAAGAAATTCAAAAGGAACTCAAATAGAAGCTAGATTAGCCTCCACATTGTAGTCAAAGATTATCTTTTTAGATTAGATTGCAGTGTAAGAAGTTTTAAATTGACAGTAGATAAGATTTAAACATCCAGAACATAGATTAGTGACCTTTTACCCTTAAGCATGCAAACCTAAGGCAAATTCATTATTAATTTCCACCAACCCCGTCAAAATTGGCATGATAAAAAACTAGTTACAGGTTTGGATGGATAAAAAAAAAAGTTACAGTTTTGGCTATTTGATAACAAAAGTAACCAAAATGAATTGAAATGCGATCAATATTCATTCTTCATTGCTCGGCATGGATTAGAAGTATTGCAACTGCTTCATACTTTTTCCCTTAAATGTTTCACTATATTTTCTAATACACAAGTTTACGTAGATATCATGTTTCAACCAAGTCAAAGATGGACTCTACAATTTGTGGTCAACATATAACCCATAATCTAGAAATGATAGACAATTATAATTGATGAAAAGACAAATGAAGATTAACAGCAGTAAGATTTTTGTAAATTAAAAACAAAGAAAATACCTTAACTTCCAAATAGTGGACAAATACTATGTGCATCATTTCCCTGCAGTAAAAAATATATATACTCTGATCAATTATAAGGAATAAAATATTCTGGTTACAGTAGATGTATATGAAAACTTGAAATTTAGAGACAACGCCAAATGGCATTAATATACAAAAAAACTACTGTCACCAAATTCTTAGACAGAAGAAAAAAATTATTAAGGACAAATAGGTGGATTAGAATTAAGGGGAAGATAAGAAAACAGAGAGTACTAAAAACAGAAGAGAACAGCAAAGAGTGAGAATGATGTAATGCTTCCCAATTAGAATATCTAAGCTAGCACCCTATTGAAGTATCCATGAGTAGAACACCAAAGAAAGGCGAAGAAGTGTAGATCTATCCACCAGGTTTGGGAGAAGATAAACACATTAAAAAACTTTGTATATAAATTGACATGTGTTATGATTGCAAATTCACTAAAAAAAAAAAGAAAATAAACAAAACAAAACGATGTGTGGAATATCAGTGTAATTTCTACTCTATGACATGCTATTATACAAAATCTTGAAATTCATACTCACGGGTCAAGCATCCAATAGCTTCGCCTTTGAAAATTTTCATTTTCTTCTCCATGGGCGTAGTAGCAATGTAACACGTCAACACTTCCCACCTAAATGTGCTTGAAGGATATAACAACCCCAGTGAATAACTATTAAATGGTATAGAAACTTGTTTCTAATTAGAGAAGACTGTTCGATAAAAAATATTGTCTTACATATATGCAAGTTTTACAAAGACTTGATTATATGTAAGTCCTACAAAAAACTAGATTCATCAACAACTTATAACTCGTTCAAATTATAGGCTTACCTTCAACTTTTCATGAGCTTCTTTCACAGTTTTTCCATCTTTTTTCTTTCTCCAATTATGTCCATCTTTTCTAAAGTATCTCAAAACCTTCCGGTCAAAAAGAAAAAGTGAACCACCTGTGAAATACAAGTCATTAAAAGTGTATCTGTTTGAAGTCATATAAAAATAAAAATTATTCCAGAGAATGTAAGCTTAAGAATGCAGCATCCCCCTGTTTGCTAAGAGTAATAAAAACTATTCATTGGTATTATTCCCTGGAAAGATTACAAATGTTTTTCCCACATTCTATTCCCATGTCAAGGGATGGGAACTTTATGTTCCCATCAGAATAGAAGTTACTTTTTAATTCTTTTAACCATATCTTCCCACTTTCACCTCATTCTATCTCATTTTTTTATATTTCTGAATTTATTTAGTTTTGAACTGAAAATTTTAAAAAGCATTCTTAAAAATGATAAACATTTACCGAACATCTTATCTGGGAATTCTATAAACATACACTAATAAAAAGAACTTGTTGAAGGATTGAAGTTAAAACAAAGTAAGATCTTCGCCGAAAACAACGTACTAGTCACAATGTCCTAAAAACTAATGAACTATCATGATTATGCGATAAGCATATAAGAAACTCTTTTGCAACCACATTTCATGAGAAAATTACAGAATTTCCCAAAGTGTCCGTTTTCCTTGAACTGAACTATATAGAATTTATTGGAACAGGAACGCCTTAAGTTCAGATAACGGACAGTTCAAAGACTTCATGCAGCTTCGAAAGGAACAAAATTCAACTAAACGAAGGGCAAATACAGCCATATCTAAACCATAACATTTAGGACCTAGACGGCTGTTAATAATTCCAGTAAATAAGCTATATTAAAACATAGAAGCAATGAACAAGTCGTAAAAAATTATTGCTTCTATGCTTAGGTTTTTGGGTGCTTCGTTAACCCATATATATGGAAGAATTCTATGATAGTACACAGAGGTGCTAAATAGTGTACAGTAACATATGCAATAACCGTACTCGGTGGCCTTATATGAGGTTCTGATGTGATATGAAACATCCGATAATTACAAAGAATTTCACAAATTTCTGCAGGTCGCAACCACCGATGCTGAGCTTCAAATTGTAATTGCTGCATATCTGCACATTAATACTATGACATTCAGTCAAATATTTGATTCTTAAATTGTATCAAAAGACATAAAATTTTATTCAAGCAAACTTAATGAATTATAATACAGCCACAAAAGTCATATGCATCAATAAGAAAGAAAAGTATGTTACTGACAAAATCGAAAGATAAGACTAAACAACACATGCTGTTGGCTAACAGCTGGATATCAATGTCAAAGTGTCCAGTCAGTGCACACCTTAAACAACCCATTTGCCTCTACAAAAACCTCATTAGCTAACCCAATACCATTTCCTTCATATTCGGTTTGACTTTAGTCTATTGAAGCGAGTGTTTGGATTAGCTTACATCGTGTTCATAAATCATTTAAAATCAACGTGTTATTGAGAGTTTTAAGCTGAATAGTTGTTCTAGGTAAAATTAACTGAATCCAAAAGGAAACTTAGAGATCTTTGATCTGTCTTGTCTGAAACAACTAACGATTGTTTGCTGGCATGGTCAGACGCCCTTCTCCCAACCATTAATATGTCAATCGTCTCCATGATAAATAAGTAGCATCTCCACCAAAAATGTTAAGGCATCACATAATATCATGAAGAAGAAAAAGGTGTTGGCTTGCTTGAAAATAGTAACATCACATTCCGGCTGAAAGTCTTCAGTTGAACTTCCAGTTTGAATGGCCATATATGTAGAGTATGTAAAATGTAAGAAGTGATGTAAAATTAGGCTACAAGTCCATGATAGCATGCTGCTCTGCATACAATGGCCATGCAATCATTGCCCCTCCAGCAACCACACCTTCCAACACCAAGTCCCACTCGAAATGACTCACAAACCCACCGATCGATTCGCGACTTAAAACCTCCACTTGTGGGCCCACGACTTCATTACCAAGCCCCTCTCTCTGGTTCTCTCTATAAACCTATTTGGCAAAACAGAACCCAACTCAAACTCCCCTGTTGTGTCGTGAATTTGTTTCAATCCAAATTGTTCTTGTATTGGCCTCTTCACAACCCATAAGAATTTGTGTCCAATCTTTTCCAATCCTTCAGCTACTTCCTTCAACTGTGCCACGGTGAACGATCCACAGCTTCTGATACACAAGTACACCACGCTTCTACTCAACTGTTTATCAAGCCATATCATACCACCATACCCGTATTCTGTATTCCTAACCCTTTTTTTTCTTTCACAGTTCCTTCCAGTCCATGCCATCAAATGTCCTAGTAGGGGTTCTTGCAAACTGAATAGCTTTATTCCGATTGGACAGCCCATAGAAATCAAACAGCTTTCCGATAAAATTCAAGAAAATCCAATGATTTTGACAAGGTGATTACTATAAAAAGTTACAGGACTTCGGCCTCAGGCATCCACGGCAACAGTTATTGAAGACTACCCGTCAACAAAGCAACCAATACGTTTTTTTTAGTCTTCACACATGACCCAGTTCCTCTCACTGCAAATTAAAATGCAGTTGACGATTACTGGATAAAAATCTACCTTCCTAAGGCTACCATCTCTATCAACAGTGCGGCCTAAATGCAAGTGCTTTCAAGGATCCAACTAAGTATTTTTTAAATAGTAACAAATTTGACAGTTACTAAGCCTGTATTTGGTGTCGCGATAGGATTGTCTCACTGTGATTTTTCTGATCTCACTGTGAAACCAAACATGCACTAAGTTTGTTCGTAAGGAGATTTGAGAAAAGTGGGGCCATGTAATCAGCTTTTTTTTTGGTGTAAACTGTGTAATCGGCTTTATTCAGCAGCAAACCGGAAAATTAGATGCAAAATTGCAAATTGTAAATGTTTTTTTACAACTACACTAGCTTTATTCAGCAGAAAAACATGCATCCCATTAGAAGTGAAGCAATACCTATAAGTGGTTCATATCAGTGACTTCAACAGAGCTTAAATTGACTAGAAGAGTAATCAAAATCAAAATTCGATAGCAACCTAAAATGATTATCCACACAAATATTCGAAACCCCAAATCTTCAGTGACTGACACTTAGGAATCCGTTCAACAAAGCAAACAGAGCTGAAAATTGAAATTCTACGAAGCTCCGTTACCAAAAATATCTCCGAAACAACAAATTAAAAAGTCACAAGATCCAAGCATTTCACAAGCAATTAACAATTATAACAAAAAAAAAAGGAATTAGAAAAGTGACCTAATCGAGGACCTAATCCATACGAAGGAGGCTCCGCCATGTGGATGACTGAATCTGAAATCAACGAGAACAGCGAACGACGAGAGAGAGAATTCTTATTTTGTATTCGTTTTTCCTTTTTCCCTCAAACACTCAAGTGACGTGACAAAGTGAGAAACTGACGCAGTATATTTGACATTTATCGATTTATATACAGTTATGATTTTTATATTATTTTCAATAAATTTTTTTTGGTTGAACTTGTTTTGACAATGTTAGGGGTAATTGAAGAATTTGGTTAATGGCAAAATGGGTTAGAAACCAATAGTTTAACGACGCGTGGCGGGTAGGTGGGTCAATTTTGCAGACCAATTACCGGTATCCCGGACGGTCTCCATCTTCTGACTCTTTGAACAAACGAATGCAGATTTTAATCAACAATAAAAATTATACTCATTTCTTAGGGAAGAAGAAATCGTTTTGAAACAACCAACTTGGACCAACGGATTGGGTCTTAATGAATTTGTGTTCGACCAAAAGATGGCGCGCATTAAATTAAATCATTTTAGATAGAGTGAACTTAGGGAAAACCAAAAAACTACCAACTTGGAAATATTTCTAAACTTGAACTCATAATTAATTCGTTCAATTTGATTTATGAATTAAATAAGTCAATTGTTTGCTGAAAATTTAGCTCATTGAAATTTTGAATTAACGACTTCGAAACTTTAGTTTGACTCGAAATGGTTCGTGAATCAATATCATATAAAATATTTGTCTCAAAAAACTTTACTTTTTTAATTTTTAGTATATATATTTTTTCAATTATATACTTTAATTAATATTATTTATATTATTTTTACTATATATTTATATATTTATGACATTAATAATGAATCAAGACTTAATAAAAATAATTTTAAAAAGTTGTTTTATCTCTATTTTATTTATATATTTTTCTTAATATATATAAAATAATTTTAATTTTTTAAAACGAATGGAGTAATTAATTTAAAAATTTGTTTTATATAATTTTAATTTTGTTGAATTAAAATTAACATGGAGTAAGAATGATAAAATGCTCAAATATAATAT
>JBBPBT010000629.1:822022-846051 GCA_037974875.1 Cicer bijugum | reverse complement strand
ACACGTTGACTGATTAAATGGTAATATTTAAATTTATTTTTACATAAATTACTAATCATAAATATTACCCTCTATATTTACAAACAATAACAACAAAAACTCCCGGGCTTCATGTTTGTACAATAACTCAATCTTATTATTAAGTTTGGGCTTCATGTTTGTTGCAATAACTCAATTTTATTATTAAGTTTGTACAATAACTCAATCTCATTTTAGTTATTTTTAAATTATAGTATATTAAGTTGGTCAATATTATTTAAGGATCATGATTTTATATGCATATTTAACACCTCTTCCAAATAGTTATTTGTAAGACCTTTAATTTTAAATCTTAAATTATACGATTTTAGGGTATTTTGTGTTGAGTTTCTTAGGCTGTTAGCCCAATTTTTGGTATTGAGTGAGTTAAATGCCAAAAATATATTTTTGAAAATTTGTTGGAGAATAATTTAATTACGTTACAAAGAATTTAACACAAGACAATTTTGTCAAAAATATCTCAGGTTGCTGAAAATTTTATCTGTCAATTGAGTTGCAACGAGAGTAAATATTTTTATCAAAATAGTTTGAGATGTGAGTGAAGTGTGGAAGAGTTGTTAGTTATTTGTTTGGGTTTGGTTTAAGTATAATATAAATATATGTATATATATATTATTATAAGTATATATATATATATATATATATATATAAGTTATATATATATATAAGTATATGTGTGTTAGAAAGGAAAAAGAATAAAAAAGAAAAGGAAACAGAGGAATAGAATCGTCTCCCTCCCTCGCGTGTGCAAGCCTCCTTCTTGTTTCTTCCTTCTTCCATTTTCGTTGGTTTTGCTTCCTTTTTCTTTCTTTGACTTCAAGAGTAGAAACCCAAGGCTGGGTGGGTGATAGGAAAAGGATTTCTCAACTTCACTCTTCCTCGTTGATTCGAAAACAAAGAAAAACGGTGTTAGGGATTTCAAAACCATCAAACACAAACCTCCCCGTTTCACCTAGACCTAAGCTTCGTTTCGCGAAGAGATAGAAGGGAAAGTTGCTCACTACCACGCTACGGTGCTAGGGGACCAACTTTGGAAGTGGCGTTGCGAGCGGAGATTTTACCGGATTTGCTCGCGGTACCGTCATCGCACGTTACAGCTAACGTGAAGGTAAGGGCTCCTTCCAAACTTTTAGTTTGCATTTAGGGTCTTATATGTGGTTGTGTGGAAAAGAATTTTGTTGGGGTTGGAGTACTGATTTGAGAAAATGTATCTAAGGCTTTATGGGTAAAATCTTATAGTTAGGTTTTGGTTATATTGATGAATGTTTCGTGGAAAATGAATTTAAACTCATTTATGTATGATTTTGAGTAAATGAAACTTGTGTGTTTGAGTGGTGGATTGTGTTGATTTGTGTTCATCGTACTTGGTGTGTTCATACTTGATGTTTGTTGATTGATGTGATTTGGTGTGAATCGTTGATTGATTTGGATATTATGTTTTGGATTGTGTTGATTTGTGTTCGTTGTTTTGACGTGTTCTTAATTGATACTGATAAAACTTGAGATGTGTTTGCGTGGTTTGTGTGGAATTTGAAAACCATTAGAGTTAAATGAGTATTAAGAATGGGGAATCTCTTAATGTCTTGTTTACTTAATGTGTGTTTGGAAAATTGTTTAAGCTAAATGAGTATTAAGAATGGGGAATCTCTTAATATGTTTGTTTGCTTAATGTTTTGGTGTGAAAATTGGTTAAGTAAATGAGTATTAAAAATGGGGAATCTTTTAATATCTGCATTTACTTAACGATTGTTGTGAATGGAGTTAGTGTATGCTCGTGCATTTCATTTGGTAAATTGTGCTGACCCGTGATAGGTGGCACATCGGTAAACTGTATTGACCTGTGATAGGTGGTACGTTTACGATTTACTTTTTGATAAGTTGTGCTGACCCGTGATAGGTGGCACCTAGGTAAGTAGTACTTTGGCCTGTGATAGGCGGTACACTTACGACTTACGTTTTTTCTTTTGGTAAATCGTGCTGACCCGTGATAGGTGGCACCTCGGTAAACAGTACTGACCCGTGATAGGTGGTACGTTTACGATTTACGCTTTTTAGTAAATCGTGCTGACCCGTGATAGGTGGCACCTCGATAATTGGTACTTTGGCCTACGATAGGCAGTACAATTATGATTTACGGCCCTTGGAGGAGGGTTTTGGTTTGGAATTCCGAGTCCATGAATTTTGGCATATACGCATTGCATTAGGGTGCTTGGCACACGAGTCGTGTTTGATTCAAGTTTATGATTGAGTGTTTGAACTTAAGTTGTGGTGGTAATTGGGTTTTATTTGCTAAGTGTTATGTTTTGGAATTGTGTGATAGTGTGTTTGGTTGCAAAACTATTTTGAAACTAAAGTTGTTGTGGTGATTGTGTTATAATTGCCAAGTGTGGATGTTTGGGAATTGTGTGATAGCGTGATTGATTGCAAAACCATTTCGAAACTTAAGATGTCGTGGTAATTGTGTTATAATCGCTAAGTGTTTTGTTTTCGAGTTGTGTGTAAGTGTGATTGATTGCAAAATTGTTTCGAAACTCAAGATGTCATGGTGATTGCGTTATAATTGCTAAGTTGGATTGTTTGGAGTTGTGGGTAAGTGTTGATTGATTTCAAAACCCTTTGAAAAGCTGAAAAATGCTGAATTTTGCTGTATTTCTGATGCTGTCTGATGTGTATTCGAATACAGCAAGCTGTACTCGAATACAGACATGTTGTTTTGCCACTAACTTACTGTGTAGTCGAATACAGACTGTTGTAGTCGAATACAGATATGCTGTTTTGCCACTGACTTACTGTGTAGTCGAATACAGACTGTTGTAGTCGAATACAGACATGCTGTTTGGCTGCTGAATGCTGAAATAGCCTTGTATTCGAATACAAAGATGTTGTATTCGAATACAACAGTGTTGTTTTGTTAAAAATTTCATTTTTCAACTTTGTGTATGCATGTTTGGCATATAGAAACCCTTTTAAGATGTATGCTAAGTTGAAATGTTATTTTGTGCAATTAAAAACTTAAATGTTATTTGTTAACTGTTAATTTCGGTTGGTGACCCTTTACAACTATTGTGGAAATCTGGGCTTTGCCCTCAGATGAGAACCAAGACCATCCTACCGGTTCGTACCCTGTGGATGGAAATGTAGTTGGGAACACCTGACTGGAGCTATGTTAGGAGGATCTTGCGGGGCGCGTGAAGATCACTCAGGATGTATAGTTTTTGTGGAATGATCATATTAGGTTGACGTATAGGGAGTAGATGTCTTTCTTTTGAATTGCGTTTATTTTAAATTGGAAGACTGTACCGCTTTTTGATGTTTAAATATTTTGAATTCATATTTTGAGAACTTTTTCCGCTGCTTGTAAATTATAATGACTTAATTATTTATCCAAATGTATTACCTCATTTATTTCTCTGTTTTATTTTAATTTCTTTTGAAAAAAAATACACCCTCGCTTTGAAAAATTGGGTGTTACATTATTTTTCTTCTCCTCTATTTAGAGTGTGTTTGATCGAAAATAGATGGAAGAGAGATGATATTTATTTAAAATTTTATTATTTTTTTAAGATGAAAGATATTAAAACCTTTATTTTTGTTTTTTTTCTCGAGGGGATTTGGTGGGAGGTGTTCCATAAAATTAAAAGATGGTTAAATTTTCACAAAACATTAATTATTTATATTTTGAGAGGTGAATATGTGGATTAATTAGCTAATATTATGAAGAGTCTGCTTAATTTTTTTGAATGGATTGTAATGAATTTTTCGTTACCTAATTTAAATTTTATTAATGCGAGTATTTGCATTTGATTTCATAATTTAGTGAGAAATTTTTGCACGATCAATTATCTAACACATTTTTTGTCACAACCAATAAAAACAAGACATCATTTAAATTAAATATGACTGAAATATCATTAAAATATAAAAGCAAATTTTTTGCATTTTTCTCCTTTTCCCTAAAATACACAAACATAAAAAACGCCATTATAAATTATAATCGTACTTTTCTCTCTCTTTCTCTTACTCCGCCACATGTCGTACTTTTCTCTCTCTTTCTGTTGCTCTGCCACATTCTTCTTCCTCAGTTAAATTGTAATATTGTATGTATAAAATATATGATTTGTAATAACATAACACTCAGAATGAAAACCTTATTGCGAGTTTGAATAAGTTGGAGATGAATTGTGGTTGATATAGAAAAATTACTTCCTTTGATTTTATTTAATGTTAATAGCTGCATGTATTAAAAAACAAAGAGAAATGCAAGATATCTTTTATGTTTTAATATTATTTCATTATATTTTTTAGTTTAAATGTTATGTCTTATTGTTATTGGCTGGGACTAAAATGATGTGTTAGATGGATTTAAAAAAACAACGTAATACTAACCTATCAAAATTAAGTCAAAAGAAAATTCTGTTCGAGAACATTCTTCTGCACGATTTACCCAAATAAAAAAAATCTGTAGTAAAAAAAAAGTAATAATCTGTTATGAAACGGACACGGTAATTTCGACAAACACAAAAAGCGGAGCGGTAATTTCGGTTAACAAAATGGAACTGCATTTAACAGAGGTGACGGCTAGACCTAGAATTGACGTGTCACTCACAAGTTCACAACTGACAATCTAATCCATCTATTTATAGTCCTGCCTCCTCTCACACTTCCTACACCTCACTTTCTATCTAATTAGGGTTTCAAAATCTAACCCCTTTTCTTGCCGCCGCACCCTTTTCCATTTGTAGCAAACTACTTTCACCTTCATTCTAATGTAGCCAATCGTTGACCTAACCTCTGTTTTGCAACTCAATTACGAGGTAAATAACAATACCTGATCCGAGTAGTTAGTAATAATTATGGTTGATTTTTTTCAAATCAATTGTTCTTAATTATATTTTATGCTTTTGAATTCGAGTCCAAATTGCATGCTTTAGCAGCTATACTGTTTGTATCTTTATGCATATTAAGTTCTTGAAGAAAATATCGATTCTCCATACATTTTTTATCCCAACGAAAAACAGATATATGGTTATATGTCTGTACAATGTGATTTATGTTGAGTTAATTTAATTTTTATGTTTTATTTTGTTTCTATAGACTGATTTGTTTGTTTTTTTTTTTTAATATTATTGACTTCTCTCTAACATGTATGTGGTCATTGATGGTTTCAGTGTACAATGGATGAAGATATGAGGATGATATGTGTGTTGTCTATGATTTGTTCGATTGAATTCTTCATTACAGCTGTGATTTCCTTGATTAAATATCATATAAAGTCTATGTCTTAACGGTGACATCACCATATTATCTAATAATATGGAAATAACATAGAAATAGATTTATACTTATGAGATAGGTACGAGAAGATGAGATAAGTACAAATTTTAATCAGTATCAAAAATAGGCCTCGAATCATAATCTGAGATTGAAATAAGTACGAGAAATATTATAATCAGTACCAAAAATAAGCCATAATTGAGTACTAAGTACGAGGAGAAGATGAGATAAGTAAGTATTGTTTTGTGCAGTAGCTACAATATTTTCTACTATTTATGGTTGTTAATATTAATAATGATGCTATTTTCTATTTTTTATGGTCATTAATATTAATAATGATAAAATTTTAATTTTAATCATTATAGATCCATGAAATCTTTAATAAACATCTTTTATGATAAATTTGTATTAAGATGAAACAAATTAAATTTATAAACAACTTTTATCTCAAAGATAAAAATTGATTAGTACCGAGTGATTTTGACACCCATTACGAATAGGGGTGAAGGACAGTCATAGTATACTATATAGTGCCTTAATCCTAATTTGTAAGTCATGCAAACCACATATCTAATATACTACCTTTAATATATGATCCTTCAAAATGAATGTGAGATTATTGGATGCATTTGGGTTTGTTGTAGGTAGAGATTTAAACGATTGCATTTTATGGGGTAGTGCACGGAGAAGCATTATTGTATAATCAGACTGTCTAAACTAAATACAATATAGAAATGAAATCGGAATTATAATAGTTAGGTGCAAAAACTATATCAAAAAATATATCTCTAATTTAAATAATTTGAGATAAGTTTTGTTAAGAGATAATCCAACTATGTTTCTCACTTAGTGAGTTATATGTTAGTCTGAATGTTTTTGATTATATAAGCATATATTGAAACTATTATTTTAAATGAAATGATATGATTTTGTTAGTCAAACAAAAAAAGAACACTAGATACGCATTGTGGGTACTCAATAGTTGCATTACAAGCATATATAAAACACTCACTCTCTGCTTCGTAAACCATGCAGACCACAAGGTCTGTTAAAAATCAGCTCTTTTTTTTCTTTCCTTTTTTTAATCATGCCTCGTAATTGATACAAAACATTTTATGTACATTAATCCTAACTTGTTGTAAGTCATGCAAACCACAATATTTTTGTTAATGCTTAGAAAATGAAGACGATGCCCAAATAAACGATCGTAAATCAAAACTATCTCTGGCTGTAATTATAAACATTCAATTATCTTTTTCATATATGCATAATAAGAAAAATAACTAATGAAATTAATGTAATAAATTTTTAATGTAAATGTCACTAAAATATTCTTTAAACACGAATTGAAATTTTACTTTTTGTTTTCAAGAGTTAAGAGTATTAATAAGTGCTATGTTTGAAAAAATTTAATAACTTGAAAAAGTGCTTATATAATGAGAACACTTTTTTTTTTTTAATAAAAAAAGCTTAAATTAATTTGATTCCGATGTTATCAAAATTAGAACGGAGTAATAAAATGAACATAAAAAATATGTATATATGAAGTGTGATGAAAATAAAATTGGTCCAGCGGTAACCATAAAAAGACAATAAATATTCATTGCAATTCTGCCTATATAAAAAGAAAGATATTCATGATAATTTTAAAAAATAATTTTCAGAAAATATTATAATTTTGTTCCGGCTAAATAAAATATCTGAATGGTCTTATTGAGTTAATGAAAAATAGAATTAATCTTGAATGATGTCATCTTCTTCGATTCTTTCAATCCCAAATCCAACAGCAATGGATTCTACTGTGAAGCAAATGACACTTTTGAAACCTCTGAATCTGAGTCTTAATTTTCGCAGATGCATCCAACAGAAGCAGCACCTCAATTATCGCGTTCACTTCCACAACTCTGTTATGCCACTGCGGTGCTCAATTTCTTCTTCCGGTGGGGACCACCTCCATGATGCTAGCATCGTTCTCCATGTTCGGGTATGTGTGTCTCTGTCGCATTCTCTTTTTCTCTTTATTATTATATATTTTGGCGAAAGTTAATAACTGAATTCAAATTTGTAATGCAGGGAATGATGTGTGAGGGTTGTGCAGCTAGTGTCAAAAGAATTTTAGAAACTCAAGTATGTATATTTCTATTTTGTCATCAATATTTTCAATTTTCATAGTACTCGTGATTCATAAGGCTATACAATGACTTGATTTGATGGCAGGTTAATAAAAATAAGAGAAGACGATCAAAATTGAATTTATCGAACCAACACCAATTAAGTAACAGCCCCAACTTATAAAATTGAGGATGGTTGTGAAAATTTTAAGTCAAAGATGGACCATGTGTTGTGTTGTCCAAAAAATCTTAAATTAATTTCACTCTTACATTCAATAAAAACCTATTGCTAATTTAATAGTATTTTGCTATATTACCCCACTTATGTAATTACATTTAAAATTAATGACATGACATTGAAAACTAGAACTCTTATTAGATTAGATGTTAGTGTAAAATTGATATACAATTAAATAGCCACAAGTTTTATCACTGCAATTTAATATAAATGTATGTTATTAATGGACAGCCACAAGTGTTATCTGCTACTGTGAATCTAGCATCTGAGACAGCACTAGTTTCACCTTCACTATACGAAGAAAAAACTGCACCAAATTGGCAAAAGCAGTTAGGAGAGACACTTGCAAACCATTTAACTACATGTGGTTTTGCTTCTACCCTTAGAGGTATACTTTCATGTTTCAACTTTCAATATCCTTGGCATATTTAATATTTCGTTCACTTTTGTTTATGTTGTTCCTTTGAACATTTGCAAATGCTACTATATTAGTTCGTTTGCTTGTTTGTTTCTTAAAGTTTCATGTAAATGAAAAGGTATTGCTTGAACTATTCTAGAATTTCTAAATTTGAAAACCCTTCTATGCTTTTAGGGGCTTTGACCTTTATTCAAATTTTAACCAATTGCTGTTATTGCTCATGACAATGAACATTTAATCTGTTCCTAAGTCTGTATGTTGTTCATTTAATAATTACTACCTCTAAACGAGATTAGCTGCATGTAATAAAGTTAATTTGATTTAACATGAAGCGTGGTGGGTTAAGTGGCAGGTGAGGAAGATAGAGACTAAAGGAATTATCATCTAGAGTCAATGATGGTATGTCCTCACTTAACAAACTTGAAAGGTTTTATGATATAATAATAACACCCTTTAAACAACTAAACTGTTTTCAAATCTTTTATCCTTCATTGTTAGATGTATTATATAGTTTAAAAACAATTATTAATGTTATGATTTCTACCTTCTCTTCAGTAGGTGATTCTCTGAGGCTACTTGTGGTGATTATTGGAGAGCCGTGTCAGTGCTCAGGTGACCCTGTATGGTGTACAATATACTGATGTTGAATTTCAAATTAACAATTAATCCCTAGTTATCAAGAAATTTGTGGACTCATTGATGTAAAGTTGGTTTTTGTGCGTATAATACACATGATTTCTTCTCGGTGATTTTCATGCATTCTTTTGTGTCAAATTGATTTTCCACTTCTATAATTTCAACATTGCTTCTCGGCTTTGAAGTATGTGAAACTATACATGTAAAGCAAGAGGAAATTTCACGCATTAAGTCTTAGAATTTAGGTTGACTCTAACTTAACTTATAAAACTAACGTGCAAGGTAATGACTATTCCCAGCTAAAACATATTTTAGACTCTTAATGATAAATGGTCTACATATTTTTTATCCTAGACAACTCACAGAAACTGGAAAGTATACAACACGTAATGACTTCTCCCTTTTTACTTTCTCCTTTTTTTGTTGTTGTTTTTTACACCTTCCTAAAACTGGTGATGTAGTAGTTAAATGAGGTAATCATTTGATAATCAAACATAACAAGCTGAATTGTAGCTGTACCTACCATCAGATAAGCCAGTGCGGAAGAAATTCAAGTAATCATGGAAAATACTAGAATTTTTACTTATACATATCTCAGACAACTTAATTATAAAAGACAACTTAATTATAAAAGATGAGTTATAAAATATAAGCCAAATTCTTGTTAGTTAAGTGACAAAAGCATCAAGCCTATTGAAAAACAGTGTTCAAGCTAAAAAAAAAAGGTATACATTTGAGAATAATATTAACTCAACACTGCCAGAGATTTGTCTAATAAAAGATAACTCCCTCTCAAGGCTCTGCTCAGCATCAAACACCGGGTGATCAGAGGCTGTGGGGCTTACCACCTCAGACCTGCTTGCTTCTAAATCAGAGTTGTTTGTATTCTTAAAATTAAGAAGAAGAAAATAGTAATGCTATTTTTTAATATATAATATTTTACTTCAAATATAAAATTTTAATCTAATTTTATAATATTAACATTAAATTATTTTTTATAAATTGTAATTATGATCAATAAAAAATTGATTCAATTTAACTGTATTCATTTGAATTGGATTATATTTTTTTAGAGTTATCATTCAAATTGAACTAAACTTAATATCTGAATCAGATGATTTTTTATAACCAATTCAAACCATATTGTGAATATCATAAAATGAGAAAACACTTTTTTTTTTATGTAAGAGACCACTAGTCTTTCATGTCAAATGATTAATTTTAAAATATCTTTTAAAATATGAGATGATGTAACAACATAATACATTCATTTTTTGATGTATTTGTTGACAAATTTATGTTACTAGGATAAATTTGTCTTCTATTTATTAATTATTTAAAAATAATAATAATATTAGTGAGCAGTAAAATTAAATTTTTTTCATTTAAAAACAACATTATAATTTTCAAATTAACTAATATTTTTCCTTTAACTTTTTTTTTGTATTTCTTTTTATCTTCAAAAAGTTGATAAATAATATCATAAATTTATACACATATATGAAGTTCCGAATTTGAAATCGAGACATAACATTCAAACTAACAATATCAATATTTACCAATTAAACTATTATTTTAAGGAGTTTATTAAATTCAAGACAATCAGAAAAAACAATTAAATGGTAATATTTAAATTTTTTTTTTACATAAATTACTAATCATAAATATTACCCCCTACATTTACAAACAATAACAACAAAAACTCTTGAGCTTCATGTTTGTACAATAACTCAATTTTTTATTAAGTTTGTACAATAACTCAATCTCATTTTAGTTATTTTTAAATTATAGTATATTAAGTTGGTCAATATTATTTAAGGATCATGATTCTATATGCATATTTAACACCTCCTCCAAATAGTTATTTGTCTTCTCCTCTCTTTCTTTAGAGTGTGTTTGGTCGAAAATAGATGGAAGAGAGATGATATTTATTTAAAATTTGATTATTTTTTTAAGATGAAAGATATTAAAATCTTTATTTTTGTTTTTTTTAAGAGGGGATTTAGTGGGAGGTGTTCCATAAAATTAAAAGATCATTAAATTTTCAGAAAATATTAATTATTTATATTTTGAAAAGTCAATATGTAGATTAATTAGCTAATATTATGAAGAGTCTGCTTAATGATTTTGAATGGATTGTAATGAATTTTTCGTTACCTAATTTAAATTTTATTAATGCGAGTATTTGCATTTGATTTCATAATTTAGTGAGAAATTTTTGCACGATCAATTATCTAAATAAAAGTTGTGATTCATAGATGAATCACATGAATGGCTACTTCGCTCTAGAATCCGTCAAATAAAAAACCCAAAAACGTAAGACAACGTCCAAACATTTTAGATGAAATGTAATATGATCTCTTTCGAGTTTCAATCAAGAAAATGTTTCATGAAAATGGGAAGCAAACAACAAATTTATGCAATCTAAATATATTAAAATAAAATTAAGGGCAATCCAATGCCACTGTACAATACTCGGTGTCCATTGTTGTACACTTGTACATTCACATTGACGTGGATTTGTTCATAAATGTGTATACATAATGCTGTGTCGTATTTTTAACATATCTGTTTCTTTTTGTTATAAGCCGTATATGAAGATGGCAAACACAACCACAACAAATATCAGTACGATTTCTGATGATTAGCTAGACCAAGATCCAAGAACCAGAAGGGATCGAGCAAACAAAGTGAATTATGCATTCCAAAATAAAACTTTTCGAGGGCCTGCTCACCGCTATCACACCGTGGTTTGCAAGACGTTCCATTGGGCTGTAAAAATAATTTTCAAACCATGTAAGTCATGCTAACTTGCATCAGATGCGAATGGGGCACACTTAAAGTTGTGATCCCCCTCCTGCAGTTTTTTCTCAAGAAGGCATAGAAATAGTTTATAATTAACTTCTTGACAAACCAAGAGTCCTTCCTTGCCCTTATATCCCCATGACCAAGAAGATAAACAACTCCAGATTCTTTAGCCTTGCGAATAAAAGATAACTCCCTCTCAAGGCTCTGCTCAGCATCAAACACCGGGTGATCAGAGGCTGTGGGGCTTACCACCTCAGATGTGCTTGCTTCTAAAACAGAGTTGTTTGTATTCTTAAAATTAGCAAGAAGAGGAAACCCAAGTGAGTAAAGACTTCCATTGGGAGCAATAAGAACCCTAGAACTAGAGTACTCATCCTCTGAATCAATATCTTCATCCCCATCACTCTCTAGTGACCTCTCCTGAGCCTCACGGCGTATAAATTTCTCTAGGCTCTCAATCAGCAGCTGCTCGAAAGTCTGGTGATTTTCTTTTCGAACATCTTTGTAACCATACCTGTTGACATAAAAGTTCAGATAGAAATACTCTTTTTTAATGATAACAGCATACATTATTGATCGTTTTAATAAATAATCCCCTTAAAGGGGTATTCACATGAAGCTATTGCACAAGTTTCTAAAAGAAATATTAACGACCTCCATTTCGGTAGGTGGTTAACTGAAATGAAAGTGACGAAGCAAAGCAGATGGTTAGAGTTAGAAAACTACTTTGGTGATACTGAAGAGTAATAGCTGCATAACTGGGTAGGTGGTTAACTGAAATGGTATGAGGAGTAGAAGAAGATTGGACTCTGAAATCTGAATTGATAGAATAATAGGAAAACTGAGTATTAACTATCTTTAAAAAGGGAAAACCTTTTGTTAAAGAAAAACCCCTTGGAAAGAGAGAACTCTATCTTTCCTGTAGACATTTAATCAACCCTTACAGGGTTGTTCTCTTTCACTCCGTTTCTCAGCTTATTTGCTTTTGAGTTTGTAATATTTTGACAACCCATTAAACTTATAAGGTTAAACCACTTTTCCAGGGCATAAAAGTTAACTTCTCTTATTAATACACAGCCGAAAATGTGAATAAAAGGAGCTAGTTACCTGGCAATGCAACGAAATATATGATAACTTTTGGGGCAGACTCGCCGGAAAAGGAACCTTTCACTTTGAGGAACCACAGGAACTGGAACATACTTAATACTCACAAATATGATCATGGAGTGAATAGCTGGAAGTGTAGTCAGAAAATGGCCAAGAATTGCTGGTATTCCTTTGACCAACTCATTATAAAGCAAACCAATTCCAGGAGCTCGTATTGTCCCAAGATTAGAACCTAATTCTCGCATCAAATCCATCGACAGTTTTTGCTTGACTTCAGTTTCGTACTTGAGATTGCTACCATAATTCCATACATACATTATCAGAAACATAATTACAGCAAAGACCAATATTATCCAACTTCCGTCTGTCACACTCCATAGAACAGATGAAAAGAAAGTCAACTCCAATCCCAAGAAGACTACCAAAAAACAGAACACTATGATGATGTGTATTTGCCATATAAGAAGCATAACAAGGGTCACTAAAACAGTGGTCATCATCATCACCCCAAGTTCAGCAATGCCTGAAAGTGGAAAAAGGGAAAAGCTGAATATGAATTCATTAACAATTGTCAAATCAAACTATTATCAATTAGGATCTATTCATTTCACAAATTCAAAGTTCCAGATGAAATATTTTCCTTCAACTCAACAGAAATGTGACCGTACCCCCTTGTAATAAAATAAAATAGATAACAGTAAGCACTACCTCTTAAAAGTCTAGCGGATGGAAAAACATATACCTAGATTGACAACTGGACAATGTTCCGAGCTTACAGAGAGTTTTTCAAAGAACAGGTCTACGATAGTTTTTATTAAAACAGAGCTACAATAGGGTTTAAGGTCTCACTTCTCACTATGCATGGGTTTCTCTAAGCATATAAGGTTTTGTTTTACAAGGCTTTGGTTGTATTATTGATTCTCCACTCAAAATAAGTATGAGGGGAGTTTAGTGCTTTTCCACATAATTACAGTAACATAAGCTTCTGATGCAAACCATTTTGTTCTAACTGTTGGTCTCAATAAAAATGTGATATTAACATTATCACCATTCACCAAGTTTGAATTTATTAAAGCAACATAAATATTGCTGCTAACATTTAGAGATTATCCACAGATATGAAAACCATTAAAACAATCATTACCATAGGCATTTCCGATCTCATCAATGCTGGATATAGAGCAGACAAGCACCAGCGAAACAGCAAGGAGAAACCAGTTAAGGATGGGGATATAGATTTGGCCCATAAATTTCCGGGAAGTGTGAATGATTTTAAGACGAGGGAAACAACCAAGTACAGTTGATTGCTTTATACATGAAAATGTTGCTGTAGTCATAGCCCGACTTGCAATCAGTGCAGCAATGTTAGCAATAAGGAAAGTTGGCCAGAATGCGCCACCTGCAGACAGAATAGTATTACTTGAAAATCCAGTAGTTTACTGAAACAGCCCACTGTAAAGAAAGATAAATTGCGAAGACAGCCCGGGGCAAAGAACATTATTATCAACACTTACTTGGAACAGAAGAATAAAAGGCTCGGCCAGCATCGGCATGGTTTTCCATAAGGTAGGCAGCTTGACCCAAATAACCCAATAGCAGGCACGGCAAAACAAGAAAGACAAATGTAAGCTGCAAATTAACACCACCAAGCATCACATATTAGTACATGAGAAGACAAAGGAAGTAAAAGATATGAAAAAAGCACAATAGTCTAATAAACACAACTTTACCTGAACTGATCGTACAGAAAAGTAGCACAGATCTGCAAACATGGCTTCAGAACCTGCAAGACAATCCAGAAAGAATTTTGATAAAAATGGTTGTACAGGTTGTGTACAGCAATAGTTACATTTATATTGCATATTCACCACATTAAAATATCAAGTTATTGTGGGTAAACTTTAGATAGCGACAACCATAATTGCTAGAAATATAAACACAATACTAGTAGAACCAAATCTACCTAACTGGCAAGATAAATTATCTACTATTATTACATTCCCACTTTTAAGATCCTGCATATTTTGTTTACCAGTTGCACACAGAAGACAACCCCCAAGTGAATACCATGCTTTAGTTGAGTTCCTCTTGAAGAAATAGTAGATATGAATAGGATTAAATGCCCTCAAGACACTACTGTCATATTTGACAAGATTGTATATCCCGATACTCGCAAGAGAACAAAACCATATGAACAAAGCAGGTCCTACTGCAAGTCCTACTTTACTTGTTCCATACTTCTGTACACTGAACAAAACAATCAGGCAGGCAACTGAAATCATCACAACTTCATCTGCAAAGTTAAAAATGGAGAAAAGATTAATGCAATAATAGAAAAGACACAATCTTACGCATATAAATCAGCTCAGCTTATAAATATGTCCACCAATCCAACCCCCTCAGAAACAAAACTAGAACAAGGAAGGCTTTCCATTCTCTCAGATCAAGTCAATAGACTACAGTAGCAAACATTTGGTATAAATTGTTATCAGTTCCAGCCAGCCACGTGCTCACACACACTAGATCTTTCGTTAGTATTTTCCTCACTTGTGCGGACAACCAGACACAAGTGGATCCACTTCTCACACTACCTGTTTGTTGAGAAATATTCTCCAACCACAGCTCTTTTTCAATCTAACCTCGGTTTGGTGCCTTTGCAACTAGGACACATGTTCCTGTTGTTACAGCTACTATTTGGGCTTGTTTCTTCCTCTTCTCTACCGAACTGTGGCTTCCAACAACTTTTTGTGACCCATCCGTCAGCCTTGTAGCAACATCAACCACCCATGACTGTTTATTGAAGTGGTCTCAGGAACGCCGCCCCTTGTGTCTCACTTCCACAATGATCGGATATTATGATTTGTTGTGTCTCATTCTCCGCCGTCTCTATTGTATAGATTGGTAATTCTTTTATTTGTCTCTCCCAATCATCTTCTCTTGGTCGCTGGGGAGCGGGTTTTCAATTATAGTTCCGTCGATCACACCCTGGATTGTAAATTCTTAATATCTAAACTTTCTACCTCCAATCGTTGACCAAAAATTAGTTACTTTGGCAAATGGTTCCCAAACAGAGCCCAATTGCTAAACACAACCTAAAGTTGGTCTTGACGGTAACAGTATCAAACCTAGGCATCAATAACTATTACAAACAGAGCTGGCCCAACAGGGAATGAGGCCTAAAGCAAATTTTGAGAGGCATTTGCTTTAGGTGAGAGAGCTTGAAGTTGAGCCTTTTTGCTATCATAAGTGAGGCCTAAAGCCCATGCCTTGGGCCAGCCCTGGTTACAAATTACAGATAATAGAATTCTTTTATAGGTTAATGTAATACCTTGCTTGATCGCATCAACCCCAACTTTTAAACCACCAACAGATGACAATACTGCAGCCAGGCATATATACAAAGTGAGAATTATTATACAGAAGTAAACACTAAAAAGTAGTCAAACGTTGATGAAAACACCAGTTGCCCACGAACACAAGTAACAAGATAGCATTACAAGTATATTATCGGTATCATCCCGAACAGACGAACAATGCAAGTCCGAAAAATTACATAAATAAGTTAAGTAGTAGCAGTTAATTACCTGACATTGCTGGTGTTACGACACCATTAGCAATCACCATAGAAGTACCAGCAAGCACTAATATTAGTAGTGTCTTCTTTAGAGTCAAAGAAGTCTCAAGTCTTTCCTTAATTTTTAATGACCTTTCAAGCTCAGGAGATGGCACCTTTAGCCTAAAGCTTGATATACGGGCATCTGATGGTAACTGATTGGGGAGAAGACTCACCTTAGCATGACGACAAATCAAGGAGTACAAGGCAAAAGTGCCACCTGCAGTGGTTCGAAAACAACTATGATTTTGAGAACATAACTGCCAGAACACAATGATAGTCAGAGAGAGAAAGGAAAGTAATATTGAAGGTATTTTAGAATATTTAATTTAACATACCTTCCCCATGATCATTGGCCCACATAACAACCATGACATACTTCACCAAAGGAAACAAGATTAAAGTATACAAGACAAGTGATAATGCTCCAATAATGTCTTCATTTCCATTTATAGGGGCCTTTCTAAACATAACACTGAATGTATATAATGGACTGGTTCCAACATCACCAAAGACAACACCAAGAGTCTGAAAAGCCAATACAATTTTCTTTCCTACACTGATATCCTGCAATAAATTATTACAAAGACAACAAGCAAAAAACATTAATATATAGATTGACTCCATTCTGAAATTTCAACTTTTATATGATTATAAATAAAATTGAAACAAAAAGATTCTCAAGCTACTACTACAAGTACAAGTAACTAAACTCGGTTTTAATTACCATCTTTCTAAACAAAATTATACAAATCTTGAAAATAAAAAATTGGACTCAAATAGTAAGTAACACAGTAAGTCATAAATTTCCTATGAATCAATCATGATTAGCAAAGAGAAACAAGGACCTGATAGTCATTATTTTTATGAGCACCAGGAACATCAAGAGCCTCGACATCGAAGGAATCGATTCGAGGACCGGTACGGATGAGTTTCTGTTGGGCGCTATCTTCATCTTCGGAATCCGGTGGCACAGTGGCATGTCCTCTGAATCTGAAATCGGATTCGTATTCTTCTATATCAGACGCATATTCTTCATCTTGAAAAACCCACCTTGATTCGGTTGAGTCCATCGAGAATCCGCCATTGATCTCCCCACTATCATCCGCCATCGAGAATCAATTGGAATCCTTGTTAGGGTTCCTCCACGCATAATTAATATGGTCCAAATTTGGTACCATACACATTATTATGAACTGTTTGCATTTTTGAGATACATACAGTATGAGTATGAATGAAGAAGGAGATAGTGATCAGATAGAGACACCAATAGAAAATAGCAAATCAAATTTAATAATCTGGAGCCTCATATATTATCATTATTTGATTTTAGTAGTCACTTTATCATATAAATAATAATAATAATAAAGATAGTTTTTATTCACTTTCATCATCAAATATCTAATGAAAAAAATATTTATTTTAATTTATTATAAAACTTAATTCACATACACATAACAGTTTTAGATGAATGCATCCAATCAGAACTTACCATATAAATATTTACACAAATATTTGAATAAATAATAATATGATTTAATATTATCCAGTGTCAATATATTTTACATAATAATTACTCTAATAATAATATAATATAAAGTGGAACCAAGATAGCATTAGATTATTATACACATGTATAGAAAGTTGCTAAAGAGTTTAATAGTCAGTCCCTTTAATTTATATATATTTTTTGATTCCGTTCAACTCATGTTATCCTCAACTGAAAATTAGCCATATCTTGTTGTGAATTGTGTGGACAAATAATCAGTCATATTGCTTCCGTCGTATTCTTTGATATACTTTAAGAGAGCATAATCCATAAATGTGGTTTTTTGTTTTTCTTTATTTTTTAACTGCAGTTTGTATTATTCATCTACCATTGTTGTCATTACTATGAATATGAATTGCAATTGTAAAGGTAAAAGCATTATATTAAGTGGCTCCATTAAAATTCAATTATTGAACGGATTTTATTGAAATTTCTTATGTTGTGGGTCTGCTTAGTAATATATAATATGCCAATATCAGGTAGATTAGGATTGTTCCATTCCCTAAAACAAAGTATTGTTCCATACAACATAATTAAAAGGCTACATTACAAGTTTAAATTAATACAGAAGGAATAATGTTACGATGTGGTATACTATTATTATTTGGGCAGTCTAGCAAACTAAAGCAATATTAACTTGCTTAATAAAACACAATATTACATGCTTGTTTTTATATATATTTTTCAAAACTATACTCCCTCCGGTTTTATATATATAGGTAAAAAAAAAAAACTCCACTGACAAGGAGTGACTAGTACTCAACAGCAAACAACACATTATAGCATGATTCTAATTTTGAAGCCAACAAAACAATTATCCAATTGTACGCCCAAAAATAGTTTTGCAATTTGAAGTGCAAACTGACTACTGCTACGTTTGTTTATGCAGCCACATGGTTTCCAGTTTCCACTGCACGTCCAGGATGAAGCTCCATAATTTTAGCCTCGACAGTTACAAGGTTTCGACTGCAATTTCAACGCATAAATAAACATGCTATGGGAATCATAAGTCAAAAGAGTAAGCATCTATTATTACTAACTTAAAGAGATCAAATTAGGTGATCTTTAACACTACCACACATCATCAGCAACCTTAAAAGAGATAAAGGCAGAAGAAAAACTGCTGGCAGTAGCAAGGACCTATGATTGTGGATATGCTACAGCAAGGACCTAAACGGCCACAAGTATGTGCAAAACGATCAATAATGCTTCTGTTTGTCCATAAACCATTGGAAGACAATGATTGTGGATAAGGCTATAAATTGTGTATATTCCCCTGAAACAAGCCCCTCAACTTGAATTGGGTGCAACCTCATGAACTTCGTCGTAGGTGCCAGTTTCCTCGTTAAATGAGTACCTGCATTTAAACAAAAATAAACATTCCTAGTGAGCTACAAAAAAGTTTATCAACAAGGCCAAGAATGAACCGAACCATTCACAGAAAGTACACACTAAGGGTCTGTTTACTCTGTAAAAACATTTTCTATTTTCAATTTTTAAAATTTGTGTTAATTTTACTTGTTAACAATAATGTAAGAGGCTTTTGAAGTGAACCAGTGTCTTTATTCCTAGAAACAAAGAAAATGTCATAAAGTTGTTTTCATTATTTCCGAAAACACATCTTCATTAACTAATATTTCATCTTCTCTACATGACAAAGATTCACTTCAAGAGTCTCTCATCACATCAACGTAAATGACACGTGTTTTAGAAAATGAAAACACAAAAATGGTTGCACAAAGTAAACAGGGTCTAAACTAAACAGCTACTACCCAAGAGCGCCTTGAACAGGATGACACTAGTCTCTTCCAGTTTAACTAGAGTTCTCGAATTTGAACTCTGGCAATGCATCAACGTTAAAACTCTTGAGGGAGAGCTTTAACGCCCATGTGATCCTACCTGACTCAACTAATTTTACCAGGTCCGTTCAACTTGAAATCCCAAAAATTTAAGAGCCTCACTTATAGATAGACAAGAGTAAGTTCAACCCCCACCTCTTTTCTAGGATTCTCTAGTTCCTTGAATTATAAAACTGTCTACCAATCACCAACAAACATACAACAGTAAATGAAACCTTTTTCTATTAGGTAGGGTCAGCTAAATGCGCAACAAAGGTCATGCCATGACCCTGTCAGGTTCTCAATGGTGTGAGCTACAATTTTCTTTGTTGGCCCTCTCACTCTAGCTATTGGATTTTTCTTATCTTGGTCTAGCACAAATCATTGAGATGGCTAATAAATAGAGTAGAATACAAACATCAAAAGTGACACATGACGCACACTAAGATGAATCCTGAATACACAATACCATTTCCCTGATGCTGCAGAGCAATAAAGCCCTGTATTTGGATCATAGTAATAGCCTAAACTGTTGCTGTAATAATACCTGGACCAATAAATAAATTGATGTCAGACCAAGTTTTCAACAGAATTTTTTTATAAAAAAATTCATCAAGAGAAAGAAATGAGTACTGATTGAACTTTTACAGCATTAAAAAATGGGTGGGTAAGGTTAGCTCGTTTTATATTATTTCCAAGAAAAGATATAGAATAGACAAGAGTCTTACCCAGAAGATTCGTCAAACACATAATCGCTTTGCAAAGCTCCACCTGGAAAGAAAAGGAGAACCAATTAAAAACTTTAAAGACAAAATTCAGCAACAAAATTGCCGTTTCAGATGCCAAATTTATAGAGGCAGCTCTGTACCAGGATTGATGGTGGCATCTGATGACGGTTCACTAACTGCATTATTTTCATCTGTAGATGGTTTAGTGGCAGCAAGCTCGTCATCATCAGCAAACATATCAAAATCATCTGCACTAGCCAAAGGTGGATTTGAAGTGGTTGTGGATGTGGTCGGGAATATTGAAGAGGCCACACCTGAATCCTGGCCATCAGAAAGCAAGTTTTCCGCCCCATTCGAAAAAGAACTCCCTTCACTTGAGTGCAGAGATGTGCCTTCTCCTCTTGCCCTTGCTAACTTCTCATATCCTTCTGAAAAAGAGAGATTATAAAAGGCATAAGTATTAGCAATTAGTGCTTCTACAGAAAAAGGTATCATTCCTTGCTCCTCAGTCCTTGTAAATCTATACATCGATATCACCATTCATGGAAGAAGAGGCAAGAAAAATGTTGAGATTAAATACTGCCGAGGACCAATTTCCCATACATCTAAAGCTTAATGTGATGGTCCAAAAATAGTTTTCTTGTTATTAAAACATTATAATGATAGGGCAACATATTTGATTTCACATTGCAACCATAACAAGAACATAAGTGGAATAAAATTATGTCATTAAAACACATAGCTGAATGGTTGATAATTAAATCAAGGTAGGTATAAATTTAGCAGCACATTCAATCGTGTTAATAAAGTAACTCATGTCACAAAACATAAAGTTAAAGGTGTCAAATGTCAATACAGCAATCGAATTATAATACAAATAGAACAAAGGCATTATGTAATACACTGACCTGCTTCGCGCTCAAAAACCTCTTTCTTTTCATGATAAACGTCTGCAAGAAACACAAACAGACAAACATAAAGAAACAATGTTAAGCATTTTGTGAAAAAATTGATTAGAAGCAAAACAAGCTGGACAACATAAAGGGTCCCATCAGGCTATCATAATGAATACACGTCTTAACCATGGATAATATCTACAAAGCCCAATGAGAATGACTTAACTGTATTCACCATTCTCCATCAGCTTCATAGCATCCTCGGTTAGCTGGTCAAATACAATCTTAGTCTCACTAGACATTTTTGCCTTTCTATCCCCGTTGCCTTTTAACCTTCTCAAACATTGTAATACCTATTGGAACAAATATCAATTAATACAAACCAGCAAATCACCTTCAACATCCCGTAACAAATAAAATAAATAAATATGTATGTAAATTATATCGTCAAGTATATGGATTTTCAATTGCAAGACTTTAAGAGAACACAATTAAACAAAGTATGGTTGTAGGAAGTTATGTCTAGTTTGTAACCAACTGCTATTGTTATTCCCTTCACAAGAATTACAACTTCACTGCCATATAGAAAACTAATGTTAAATCAAACATATATAGAGATGATATACACTGGAGTGAGTGGGCAAATAAATATTACATTCCATAGTGATGCTTCAATAGAACAAAGACAAAAAATAACAAAAGCGATATCTTGTTGATCTTGCTGTCTCAAATCAATTAGACCTAGTAATTTAGAACATAGGCCTTACTGTTTCCCCTGATTCAAGAACATTTGCAATGCGCCTCTTCATGATTGCAACATCTTTAGAAGAAAGTTCTTGGACCTCCTCTTCATCGTTTATTGCTACAGAGCTTAATCCAGCATATCTAGGATCAACGTCAACATTATCAAGCCATGCATCCTGCAAGAATCCTTGACAATTTATTAATGAAATAAAAAAGTAGTCAGAAATAAAATATAAAAATACTAGAAATACCTCACCTTAATCTCATTATCTCTTACATATTCAACAAAATTTCCTGCTGCATCGAAATAACCTTCTTCCCTTTCTTTATTTAGGTTGAAAGGCTCAATTTGAATCCCATCATCAACAAAATTCTCATTATCCTGCTAACACACATCACCAATCACTGCCTGCCTATCATTTATATGAACCCAAGAGCACATGAATATGGAAACAAATAGACTGCTACTACCGATTTAGGAAGAACCACAGTACAAAAATTCATTCGAACAGAAGCCAACTGACTACAAACATCACAGTCATATAATTTATGGTACTAGAATCCATTAATAAACACTCCATACAACACATTAAAATTATTTTAGAAAAAAGATTCATCCCAAGCATTGCCAATTTATGAAGCTTTCCAAGTGCTGAAAACTGGAATATATCAACAATCTGTATCCAACAGAGTAAACTCAAATTCCCAAGTAACAGCAAAGTGTAAAACCGGAAAATGAATATTTCATCAACATTCATACACCATATAAACAGTAATCTTTTAACCAAAATCCACTCTCGATCATTATTAATTCCATAATTTCCATTGACAAAAAAAGGTTACAAATCGGTTAGTTACGAATCACCATAATTTTTTATTTATGTTTTCAAATAAAAGTACAAGTCATTCTGCATGATGTTAATTTAACTCTTTTGCTGAGAACATTATTATCTATCAACATAATAAATAGAAACTCAACGAAAAACTTAAAAAACAGACCTCATATTTCACTTCAGCAGCCGATAAGTTATTTGAGGTACCTCCATTTTCCTCACTCAACAACTCAGCAGTAATTTGATTCCTGCGTTTCACACGCTCTTTGGCAGCAACAACAGGGTTTGATAAATCATTCACATCCTCCTCAACAATTACTTTCTCCACAATTACATCTACTGGTTTCCCTTTCTTACCCTTTGGAAACCTAACCCTTTTCGCTCTGTATAGATAGATTCATAAATTCAAATCAATTATCATAAAATTCAGTTCCACAATCTCATTATAACAATCTCAAGCAAAATCTCACACAGGGGAATGCAGAAGCTAATATCTAATAAGTTAAGTTAGAAAATTAGTTGTAACAATTAATGGAATTCTGTCAATGGTAATAAAATGGGATTAGGGTTTGTGAGTAAAAAAGAGGAAGAAGATAAATTACGGTGGATTTTTAGTCAATTCGTCATCGTCTTCCTCAAGGGGGCGTTTACCGTTGCTGCGAGATGATCCTCCCGCCATTGAAGCTTCCGAAGAAGAAGCGGTCCAAACACTTTCAGCTTCTACACGGACACACACGAGCTTTCCTTCGGAAAATTGATTTTCATGTAAAATACAAAAAAAACGAAAAATCGAATTTAAATTACTCAATTCAAATAATAGGTTAATTGCATTTTTATCTTTTCAGTGATAATAATAATCTAAGTTATTAGTAAAAAAAATTGCAATTTTAGTTCTTCAAATATCACCAATTAACGGAATAAAAAGTGTATGATTTCATAATATTGTAGGTTAATTGTATTTTAGGTGTTCTTCAAAAATATCACCAATTTTAGGTTAATTGTATTTTTTTATTTAAAATTATTCTCTTAAATTATTTTGATTTTATTGTCTTGATATATAAAATTATTTTGATTTTATTGTCTTGATATATGATGTTGTGTTTGTTCTTGCTTTGGTGTGACGTCTTAATGCAATGTTTTTTATTTAAATTTAAAGATTAATTTTTAATTAAATATAAATTTAATTAAGAATTTTTG
>JBBPBT010000629.1:793830-812739 GCA_037974875.1 Cicer bijugum | reverse complement strand
CATAAACTATACTCCATCTAGTCTCTATTATAAAGTTTTTTTTTTAATTTTACTAACTATTATAAACAAAAATGAATTATTTTTTGACCATTATTATTATTCATAACATACCATTCATTTAACTAAAAATATTTAATATTAACAATTAAATATTTAACATTTTAAAAGAATACTTCAATTAATTTAACTTATATCTTAAGTTAAATATATAAAATTAATCACATTTAACTAAATATTTTAATACACGTACCAATTTCTACTTATAATAATAATAATTAGAAAAAGTACAAACAATTAGTACATCATACATACTTTTGTCAATAATATGTAACAAATGCTTTATAAAATAAGGGAGAGATTGTTCTAGCTTTTAGTTTCCCATTAAATTTGACTTTTCAGTACACCAACTGAATCATCAATATACAGGCACCACTCACACGACATACATTTTCCACGGCTAAGAAAAAAGGACGAGATTCCAAAGTATTAATCATAAAATAGAAACCAGAAATATTCTTTTTTTTTTTTTTTAAAAAAAAAAGAGAAAAACCAGAAATATTAGTCCGACTCTGATCTGACTACAGACACGTGCATAGGGTACTACGAAAGGCAACCGGACACGTGTCCGGTAGTAAAATCAAAACTCGCCGTGGACCAATAGAAACGAAGTAACTGATCGGATCTTAAGCACCCACCTCCCAACCACGAACAATATTTGACAACCATTACACTGCCACGTGTCGGTTTTTGCGTGATACCTCTTTGCCTAATTTTTTATTTATTAAAAAATAAATAAAAAAATTGTTCGTTGCAAGTTGAAGTGAGATAGGAAAGAAGAGTCTGGAAAGAAAAGGAATCCCAACTCAACGCTATTGAACTGAAAAACGCTCCCAATAATTTCTTCGTGCTCATTTCTCGTTTTGGTACCTTCGTCACTTTTTCTTCTTTCGTTTTTCTCTTTTTTTTAGCTTATGAATATGAAAACTATGACTCAACTAGAAATATGTCTTCGTTATCTTCTTTTTATGTTTATTATACTTATATTCATGTAAATTAGGCCAACGAGCTTCTAAATCGCTCTATTTATATCTTTATATACTACTTTGAGATTTGTTTTTCTTATTCTTATACTATTATATTATTATTTAAACAAGATAGTAGCTATTGGTTCATGTTTTATTCGATTTTTCACTTTATGTAATTTTGTTTTACGGTGTTATGCATTTTTTAATTTGATTAGAACATAGTAATTCGGTTGGGGATGTGTCTGGATAATAAGGAAAAGGTGAAAATAAACTTCCATTATTCTGGATCTTCAATTTTTGTTTGTTTGTTGCTCATTTTGTTTTCTAAATAAATCTTAGTGTTAGTTACTATGTTGTAAGTTGCTATTATTTGAACTTAGTAGTAATATTTAAGGGCTATGTCTTATGGATAAATTTCATAAGAAGACAACATTCTTTCACGAGAAAGGGAATTAGATTTTTGCCATTTTAATTAGGGTTACCTTTGTTTCATTTTCTAGTACACGTTTAAAATATAACACGTTAGTTTCGTAGATTTACTTAGCTAATGTGTTGTTTTGTTAATGCTATTCATAATTTCTAAACACAGTGGATATGTTAGTGCTGATTAGTTTAGACAGTATTTTAGAGAATAGATGTTGAAATTCCTGTAGGGTCAGTGATGATGCTATAGTATTGTAATTAGTAAAATCTTGTATGAGTTGTAAGCGTTCCCGCTATTATATATGTAACACTTGACATGATATAATTGGCATAGAACTAAACATGTGATTGTACCCAAAAAAAAAGAACTTAACATGTGATTTTTTTCTTTATGATATAAATTGTTTTGTTCCTTAGTTGGTTTTTCAAATTTGTGACTTCTGGTATTTTTTTTTAATTGGTGTACTATGTGTGATTGAAAAGCATTTTCGATGACAGGTTTGCTAAATAAACATGACATTGGGGCAATCCTTGAATGCATCATTAGTGGTGGATAGAAGATCCTAGACGAAGGTCAAACATCTGCGTGTTTGAGGTATGAACTATGAACTATGTTAAATTCAACTCCTGTATATGAAATACAATATTGCTTTGCGCCTTGCCACTATATAATCTTTTAGCACCATGCCTTGTATTTATTGTCTTCACTTCAAAAGTAACACATTCATTCATTCGAACCTTTTATCAAAAAAAGAAAAAGAAATAACCATTCGTTAAAATGATTTTACTTTCATTGGTATCCCTGTGATGTCATATCTTTGGCATTGTTCCCTAGTGAGCATTTATATGCACATCATTTTAAAACAATGAAGTCAACATTGAGCAGTTTGTTGAGCTGGAGGGTTCGTGACAAGTATGCTGACCTATTGCTAATGCTCGGTGGCAGATCTTGGAGATAATTGAAGAATGTGTATTTGTTACTCGGATAATGTGAACCATTCTGTAATTTTTTATTGATGATTTCACTATCTGGACTTAACTAAACATTTCCATTGCTGTACTGATGTGCTTTTGGTCTGTAGCATAATCTTATAAGCAGGCTGTTTTGCAATCCAAGTTCAGAAGTGCTAGGGATGCTGAAGTGGCTTGGTCGCTATTAATAAGACTTCAGAAACACTGCCCTTGATAAACGTATTGTTGATTGCTGGTTGGTGTAGCTGATGTTACTGTTAGTGTGAAGTGTATAGAATACAGTCCTTGTTAAATGGTAAATTTGAAACTTATATTGGGTGCCTTCCCTTCTACTCTTTGCTTGTAACAGCTCCACTTTTGTTCCCTTTTTGCACATGTTGGTTCTTTAATAATCATTTTTAACTAGTCGGGCCTGAGTTAAATTTCCATGAGGTTCAGTTTGGACTTAGAATGATAAGTTTCACGTTTTCTGAGGTAGATTTTGACCAAAAGGTTATTCGGACATCTCTGCAGGGTAAAATTTCCACTTTTTGTTTTCAAAAATGAACAAATTTTGGGGATGTATTATTATTTGTTATTTCCTTTTTACTGGTGATATCATTAGTGGTGGGTTGTATTTGTATGAGCTTTAACGGACTTACAAATCAGATGTTTTATATTTATCTCTTTACTGGGTTTTATGTTGAGTTTTTATGGTTTTGTCACTTGATGTCATGCCAGTTTACTATAAGTAATTTGCTTAATATATGTCTTTGTGTTACAGTTTGAAGATAATGTGTGGGATGAATTTGATCAGAATGATGATCTCATAGTCCCCGATTCTGATAGCCAACACAATAATCAGTTTGAAATAAAAGGTGATGGCTGTAAGAAATCACTTCACGGATTACATAGTATGAGGATTTGTGATTTTGTAAGTAGCTATGGTACTCTTGGTAAAGAGGAATTATACTTGCAAAATATGACCAAGAAAGAAAGAATGCCAGAAAAGGACTCATGGTCTAACACACCTGAAGGTGTATTTTCTCCATGTGATGGCGACTCATACAAAGAAGCAAAAAGGTTAACTTTAGATGATACAGGAACATCTGACCACTGTTTCAAGAGCAGCAATATAGATTCTGGTGGTAGCGAGCTTGGTGCAGATGATATCAACATGGAAGACAAGTGTGTGGTGGAAGATGATAGTGCATGTCAATATCCAATAAATCACACATCTCAAGCTGATAATGAACTCAGTTTTCTTGATAATGATGGGTGGCTGGATATAGGAAACTTTGAAGATGTTGACAGGATGTTGTAAGAAATTCTCCAATTTGACAGAAATTTTCCTTTTTCCCTTTGTCTAAAAAACTAATTGATTCATTTCAATCCTCATATAAACATCTAAATATAAGTTTTATATTGCAGAAGTTGTGATTTAACTTTTGGAATGGAGAGTCTCGATAATGAAGAGGAGTTCTGCTGGCTTTCTTCTTCGCATGGTGCTGAAGGTTCTGATGAAGCATTGAAGTCCGACTTCAAGTTTTCATGTGCAGAAATAAGTCCATTGAAAAATACATCAGAATATAATATGCATTCCAATGAAAGTATTGAAGTTC
This sequence comes from Cicer bijugum, assembly GCA_037974875.1. Taxonomy (NCBI): domain Eukaryota; kingdom Viridiplantae; phylum Streptophyta; class Magnoliopsida; order Fabales; family Fabaceae; genus Cicer; species Cicer bijugum. The sequence goes on along the minus strand of JBBPBT010000629.1, from coordinate 808,718 downwards.
TTCCAATCAATGGTTCAAACAAAAAGTCATCACCTGGTGGTAAGACGATAAGATCTCAAATGGATGTGGATGACAATGGTGTTCCTGCTTCATCATCAATACTCAGTGAATCAGGCACAAAATCTGGTCATCAAGATGCCTTGGTGTCCAAAGAAAAGGTTAGTTAGTTGCCTCTTTTTAATGTCGGTTCTGAATTCTTAAATTTTAAATTATGAAGCTATAACTTGAGGTGGGTTCTTAATGAAAACACAGGGGGGCACATACAAACTTCCTCTCAAAGGCATGCGATAAATAATTTTGACACGTGCCTCTGACCTCATAGGTTAAATATTCTAGAATGGGATCAGTTCGTCTCTGAATATGATCATAGATTCTTCCAAGAGGTTTATTTTATAATTTAAAAAATCAACTTAATCTTTCACCCTAATTTTTAGTTTAAGGAATTGAAATTTGAAATAGTGAAATTCTGCAGAAATTAAAATGTTTTAGTATATATTTTGATATATTGGTGACCTATAAATCTGAGTGTGCATTTAGGGAAATCTAGAAATCATGCCCTTTGTTGTAAATAATGATTTTTAATGTTTCACTATTTACAATGCAAGTTTGATAGGCAGGGCTAACTAGTGTGAAGCTGTAAACTGAATTAATTAATTTCTTAATTTGTATATCCCAACAGTTTCTTTCTATTACAGTTGCAGAAGAAGCTTTCAAAGTCATCAGCAGGAAGGCGAAAAAATGGTTACCAAGAGAATGACAATTCTATTCATCCTTGTACTCCTCCTGAGCTATATGCAGATGTAAATCAGTGGTTTGGACTTGGAGCCTCTTCTAGTGGAGTTACTTCTCTTGATAGTAACCAGAGTCATAAGCAAAACATAGATTCTGATTCTTTAGGCTGCATACTGACACAAATTCCTTTAACGCATCTAGACTTTAGTCATGCTCCAAATCACACTTCCCTCTCTTCTACTTTCTCTGGACCAAGAGCTGGGCATGATGGACATCTGTTTCCTTCTCTTATAGAACCGTCTTATGCTTCAAATATGGAGAGTTCTCATGGTCATTCTTTGGAGGCTGCTTCCTTGCAAACAAATGAGAAGAGAGAAAAGTTTCATAGCCATGATGGACACCTCTTAAGTAGGAGTTTCATAAATGAAAGAAGGGAAAATAAAATGCCATTTCACAGTGCAGGTTCTTCTCAGCAGGTAGCTCATCAGTTTGAAAACGAAAATGAAGGTCATAGTGAAGTTCGAGAGGTTAGTCTAGGATTTTCATCAGAAATAGGCTCATCAACTGTACAGGAAAGCTCACCCATAAGCTCTGCTCTGAACCAAAACTCGCTTGAAGCAAACAGCTTTTGCCACCTCCAACAGGCGTTGGATCAGGTATTAGAATCGTTTGTGAAAAAAATTTTTGTTTATATTTCTTATGTTCATTTTTAGTTGCAAAACCGCCACCTTTTTGTACTTTATTTGGTGTTATTAAAGTTTTGTATGGGAAATAATGAAAACTTCTTTAAATGTGTTTCCTACACAATTTTGAAAACGGAAAGCAAAATAAAAACAAGGTGAAGTTTTTGTAATTTAAAATGAAAACTGAATGTTTTTGTAAACAAAACAAGCCTATGGTTATTACCTATATATGTCCCTTAATGCTGAAAATCAATCACTTTGTTTGATAGCAGTTGGATATTAGAACCAAATTGTGCATAAGGGACAGTTTATACCGATTAGCTAAGAGTGCTGAGCAAAGACATAACAATTCAAACCCTAATGCTTACGTTGGAGATGGTGCTGAAGCATGCAAAGACAGAATGGCACATGATGCAAGCAGGTATTACTCACTTTTATCGCATCAGATTTATCTGTCTCAGTTACAAGGTTGCCATTATAAATAGGCATAAAATTTTGAATGACTGTAACGTTATTTCCAGTATTGATTTCTGCTTATCTGCCATTTGCAGTGTTATAAAAAATATTTGTTTCTGTTATTCACATGCTGACCAAATTAATCCTTTTTGGATCTATTTTAATATAGTGTTTATGAATTAATATTTTTGATAACACATAGCTTGATTCAGGTGTACGGGGCTCATGGATATGGAAACCAACACAAATCCTATTGATCGGTCTATAGCACACTTATTGTTTCACAGGCCCACAGATCCATCATCACTGCTTCCAGACGATATTGCACCTTTCAAATCCAGCGCCACGGTATGCTTTCATGAATTTTGACATGTTTCAATGAAGTAGAACGCTAATGTTTGGTTGCAGCCTCATTTTCTGGTTTAAATGTCAGATACATGGATCTATGATCGTTCCACCAGTAAAGGCTGAGAAACAGGTGTGTCAGGAAGATTCTTCTACCGGTGTAGAAAAAAATCTTTTAGGGGAGTAACACCTAGTGAATGTGAAACTAGCTTTGGCACATTATGTTGTGTAATTTATGTTTTTTGATGCCATGATGTATAATTATTTCGGGCTTACTTGGATCTCATTTTTAATTTGTGATCCATTTTTGCATTGAATGCCATGACACTGATGTACAATTGTAATCTGTAACATGATACTGATGCACATTTTACATCCGCACTGATCATAAGGGAGCAGCAATATACGATGCATAGTAATGTTGCGCTCACAATTATTTTCATGCAAAAAGATCACAATAATCTTGTGCTGGCGGTGGCCAGTCATCAATTTATTTGAGGCTAGCATTATTAGATTGTACTTGTCCTATGAATGAAATTTCCTGCGAGTTTTTCACATTAAGAGTAAAGATCAACTTTAAGTGAGATATGACCATATTTAAGGACTTGTGTCTTTCTTCACATATTTATCTCTTTTAAGTTTTAAATAGCTGAGGTATAAAACAATAGGATTATAATATTTGTATAGTTTGGGAAATTGTTTAAATATCACAACAATATGTTGATGCTAAGGAAGGATGCAACTTTATTCTTTTGGAGCACTGTACCTTGATGCCAAAAAACAAAAAGAACAACACGATAATTCAAATTTTGATCATCTATCTATCAGTCTATCTATCTTTCATCTCCAATAATCCCTGAGGTACTAGTTGAAAAGGAATCATCAGTTAGAGACCTATCACAAGACACATCATCCTCATCTTCAGATAACAAGTGGACCTGTTGTATTTTCTCAACTTCCCTTACCACCTCTTTCATATCAGGACGTTTCTCTGGTAACCTCTCAATACATCTCATTGCTATCTGCAGCAACCTTAGCATCCCAGGAAGAGCACTCTTTTGACAAGATATTTCTTTGTCAAATATCTCAGCAGTCCATTCTTCTCTAACAGCTCTATGAACCCAGCTGCAAAGATCAACCCCATTGGTCCCTTGTGGAGCTGAACAAACTGACACTTTCCCGGTTAGAATTTCTATTAAAAGTGATCCATAGCTCCATACATCTGATTGCTTTGTAACTTTTCTTGCATATCCATATTCAGGTGATTTGTAAACAACCATATGCTGAGCTGCAATCGGTTGTGCTATTAAAGAGGCAAGGCTAAAATCAGATACAAGAACTGAATAATTTTCATCAAATACTACATTTGATGACTTCAAATTTCCATGAGGGACAATATTATGGATCTTGTTGTTGAGGTGAAGGTACTCTAATGCTCGAGCCACGCCTCTAGCCACTGATAATCTTGAGTTCCAAGTGAATGGAACCCTGTTTCCATCTCTTCCATCTGAAAAAGAAATGAAAACTCGTGTAATAAATAATTGTGATAAGCAATTTTTGGATGGACAAAAATTACCTATAATAACATAGGTGTTTGTGCTATTCACTAAAAATGTTTATAACTGCTTTAAAAATCATAATTGATTCAAAGCTTTTCATGTCTATATTTTATATTTTTTTAGGACAACACTTATGATGTTGTAGGTAAGTTTTGTCCTATTTGGATCCTTACATTAATTTTTCTTCCAAATTTGGCACAGTGATTTGTACTTTTGATAAAGGAAGCTATCCCAATGAAAATATTATGGTGTGAAATTAATATCTCTCATGCTCACCAACTAAGTTCATGCTTGAATTGATAGTGAATTCGGTAGAATCACATTGTGCTACCGTGAATTTGATAAAAGTTACACATTAAAGCTTCAACAAAATCATCATTTCCATGATTTTATTAAATTGACAGTGAATCTAATCATGCATCAAGTTATGTTATTTGGTATCTGTGTGCTGCTTTATGCATATGATCTTATACAAACTAAGGTACACAATCAGAATAAAAACCAATAGAAAAGAACCAAGTTGATGTAAAATTACCATAAAGTCTGGAGAAAAGATTTCCATTCTGTGCATATCTATAGAGCATCAACTTCTCATCTCTAGAATGGTAATAAGCAAGCAAAGGCAACAAATTGGGGTGCTTAAGATCAGCAATCATTTGCAATGTTTTTGCAAATTCCATCTTAGTGAATGGTTTCAAGTCCCTTAACCTCTTGACAACAATAGTAGCTCCATTATTATGCAACATAGCCTTATAACTATTCCCCATAATTCCATGACCCAATGCCTCAGCAGAAGCTTTAAGAAGTTCTCCCATTTGAAACTTTGTCTCATCATTAAAAAATATTAGTTCCTTTCTCTCTTCAACTGTCATCATTGTTGTCCCTTCTCCTATCTCTATCCTCTTCTCAATACTTGTCTCAACATCTTTCTCTTGTAATTCACTATAAGATGGGTTAATGTGTCCCTTTACTATTTTGTTGAGCTTTTTGGATGTGTTATAGTAAAGTATCAATAGCAATATAATTGCTAGAAGAAGAACTACATTGAGAATTAATAATAAAAGATTGGAATTGTTGTTATTTTTATCTGATGAAATTATATTCTCTTTGGAGTCTCCTTTAGGATCTTCTTGAGCTATAACAAGAAGTGAAAAAGTAGCAATAAGTTGAAGAACAAAAAAAGGAAACTCCATGGTGTAGTTGAGATTGAAAGAGTAATGTTGTAGCTATGACATGGAGAATTTTAGGAATGAAAGTGAACAGTCAAACACATTTCTATCTCTAATTCACATAATTAGCAATTTTCCTAAGTTGAAGATAATAACAAGGGTATCTTACATGACATTCTTTTGAGAATAACTTTAAGAGATATAGTATGATACTAAAATTTACATAGTTTGATACAATACAACCTCGGACATGTCGTGTAAAGCTGTATGTGAAATTCCAAATGGTGGATTCTTCTTGCTGGACGGCCAATATTGTCTTAGTGTGCAATCAGTGATGCAAATGTGTGAACTAGGCATTTTTCTATACTCCCTGCAACAACAAAAAATTGTTAAATTTTAGCCACTATTATAAACAAAAGTTAATTCTTTTTGACCATTTAATGTTATTATTCATAATAATTTAATAAATTTAACTTGTGTTTTATATAAAATAAAAAAAAATTAATTTTACTTAACTACATTTTTTAATAATTGCAAAAGTAATTTTTTTTTACTTCCTTATATAGTAACCGGAGGAAGTATGTAGGAATATGTATTGTTAAATTATATTAGCATCAAAGTTTCGTGCTCTACTAAAATTAAGTGTTGTACAACATTTAGCACACATGATAAGGATACACACACTTTAATGTACTCTCTCCCTCTAAAGATGAGAAGTTGATGCTCTATAGATAATGGGAAAAAAAATATTTTCAAATGAATATCATTTACAAATTTTAATGTAAATTTAATTAATTTTTTTTATACTATCTTTCAATAATTACGATTTAGGTATCTTTCAAAATATTATTATATTTTATATTAATAATAACAAAAAAATATATTAATAGTTAAGATGAATAATTTAATATTATAACTTCTTTCTTTTGTTCTTTTAATTAGTATTTTTTTTAATATGTGAACAAAAATTTTAAATGACGTTTATTTATTACATTATAATTAAGGAGTCATTTTATTTGGGCAGTGTCAAGAATTTTTGGACTGTCAGGTGAAATATTTAAAAATAATTGGGGAATATTTTTAGTAGTTGAAACATCTCTGAAATTGATACTATAGGAAAAATATTAAGTCTCTCTTTCCTTCCTCTCCCTTACCCTTTCCATTTCTTCATCCTTTCTCTTATTTCCCTCTCTGCCTTTTTCCTCATTTCGCTCTTTTACTTTATCATACTTGACTTTCCCTTAGTACCATACCAACAACCACTTAGAATTATATATTTTAAAATATTTATGAATTAAAAGTTTAATAATCAGTATTTTTCTTTTTGCATCAAATTTTTTATAACATAGTTTCCTATGGATAATAGCATGTTATATAAAAAATAGACTAAAATTTCAAAAATGTTGAATCTATAATTTAAATTAATATAAAAAAGTATAAGATCAAGAGTAATATTCATAACGGGTGAGTAACTCAATTGATTTAAGACAGGGTTAAAAAATTGGAGAACCTCAGTTCAATTTTTATTTATTTAATTCTATATTTTATTGATATAATTTATTTCAACTATTATATCGTAACTTCGTAAGGTTATCCTTTGGTTTTCAGAGTCATTTCTCAATATAACTATGATTATCATTAAAAAATTGATAAATAAGTGGATTTTCATTTTGGATTTTTTTTCTGGAAGTTTTTTGCCTAATTAGTTTTACATATACCTTCCTTTTACATTAAATACATATACATTCTTTTTACATCAAATATATGTGACAATTAACATGTCAAGAACAAATATATCATTTATTTAATTAAATTTATAAATAAAAATTAATTGAATTCTTACATTAATTTCTTCACATATTCTTTCCACACATGAAGCAATCCTATTTGAGGCACATATAATATTAAATATAAGTACTTCTTTAGTATATACTTTAATTTTAATTTACTAATGTTATAGAAGCCTAACCCCTTTCATATTGATTGATTGTTACATATTTAAGAAGAAAACAAAAATTTACTAATTTTAATTAGAATTATATAAATATATAAAGAAAAAACGAGTGTAAAGTTATACTCTTTATGTTTCTATTTTCTATTTATAAATAAAAACATTTATGTATTTAATTTAAATATATGAAACATCAAGGAACATCGTTCTAAAAAGTCAACGCGAAAAGAAGTAGCTGGAAAATGGATGGAGTCATGTAATTTTGCATGCATTGCAGGGAGAGGAAAAAGACAAACTAAGCCATCCAATTCCAAAATGCCCTATGATTAGACTTACATTGATCATAATTATAATTATAAGAAAAAGTAAACCACACTTTTGACAAAATATATACCCATTCCCAAATTCCACACGCGGAAACCAATTGCACTTTAGCTCAATCTTTTTTTTTTATTTTTATTTTTAACAATGTCATACAATCATACTTAAATTCATTCACCAACAAACAACTTACTAATATCCTTAATTAATGGTATGAAAATCACAAATTAAAAGAATTAGAAAAAGAGACAGTAATAAATGATAAATGACATAATAAAAAAAGAAATATTTATGGTTGATTAATATATAAAAAATATTTAAAGTGGACAATAGAAACACGAATTTTGAGAATATATATATATAGGTAGCACGAGAGGAAGTTGCATAAATTTGACCGTGGAGGACTCATTCACATTGTGACCCACCATTATCCAATATCCATATATCAATTCCAATTGTTTTTGATACTTGTCTCTCCACTCACATTTTTTACCAACTTGTACACACGAGCCAGCTGTCTTTGCTTACTTAATCTCTTCATTTTGACCCCAAATTTCCATATATATAACACCTGCATGCCATTTCATTGCATTCCACACTAATTTTATACTCCATCATAATTCACCTAAATCTTAAAGTCTTAAGCAACTATATTATATATATATATATATTTCACTTCATCATATAAAATGGACGGTTGTAGTTTGTTTAAGGTTGTTTTTGTTTTAAGCATTGTGAATTTGACAGTAGTAGTAGTGCATGGCCAAGGGACACGTGTAGGATTCTATTCAAGCACATGTTCAGAAGCTGAATCCATTGTTAAGTCGACAGTTACATCACATGTTAATTCTGATTCATCTTTGGCTGCTGGATTACTTAGGATGCACTTCCATGATTGTTTTGTTCAAGGTTGTGATGCTTCTGTTCTCGTTTCTGGCTCTGACACAGAAAGAACAGCACTTCAAAACCTTGGTTTAAGAGGTTATGAAGTTATTGATGATGCTAAGACTAAACTCGAGGCTACTTGTCCCGGTGTTGTCTCTTGTGCTGATATTCTTGCTCTTGCAGCTCGTGATTCTGTTGTTCTGGTAATTCATTCATTCATTCATTCATTAACTCATTAATTATAAATTATTTTTTAATTATTTTAAATTATAGAGTGGTGGACTGAGCTGGCAAGTGCCTACTGGACGCCGAGATGGACACGTGTCACTAGCTTCTGAAGTAGCAAAGAACTTGCTTGCTCCTAATGATTCTCTTGATGTGCAAAAACAAAGGTTTGCATCTAAGGGTCTCAACACTCAAGATCTTGTCACTCTAGTTGGTAAGTCTTCAACTTTTTTCATTATACTATTTTTACTTATTTATTTATAAGATTTCTAGATAGAGAGTTGAATTATAATAGATATATTTTATAGACAAAACAAAGTGGTTGGACAAATCAAATAGTCTATAAGAAAATCACATATATTAAAAAACTTACTATATAATTTTTTTTTATTGAAAATATAGGGGGACATACTATTGGTACTACGTTATGTCAATTATTCAGTGACAGATTATACAACTTCAGTGGAAATGGTGGTGCTGATCCTTCCATTGAGCCTTCATTTCTTCCACAATTACAAACATTATGTCCTCAAAACAGTGGTGGTTCAAACAGAGTTGCATTGGATAATGGAAGTCAAAACAAATTTGATAATTCTTACTATGCTAATCTAAGGAACGGGCGTGGAATTCTTCAATCTGATCAAGCACTTTGGAATGATGCTTCCACAAAGATATTTGTGCAGAGATATTTGGGTTTAAGAGGGTTACTTGGATTATCATTTAATGTTGAATTTGGAAGATCAATGGTGAAAATGAGCAATATTGGAGTGAAGACTGGTTCGGATGGTGAAATCCGCAAGATATGTTCTGCTTTCAATTAATTGTGTAGAATAACATAAAAAGGAATAACTGATTTTCATTGATTAATGTTTGTCATTCAAGTGTATAATGTTTACATTTCATGATTATAGATGAAATATGTTGGAAGTGTATAACAAATAAAACGGAGTCACTTTGTTTTGGCTTTGTACATTTATAGTAATTAATATTTCCTCGTTTTTTTTTTATAAAATATTTTTTAGTTGTAACTTGTAAGAAAGAGTTACAAATTTTAAGATGATGGTTGCCTAACATTGAGAATTTAGGACGCGTCTATTTATTATTAGACTAAATTATTATTTTTTTAAATATTAACTTCTTTTTTCAGTTTCATTTTAATTCTTTAACTATTTTTTGTTTTAGTTTTTTAATTATACTTTGGTTAATTAGATTTTTTTTTATTTTTAATTTTTAATTTTATCATCTTCTTTATCTCATTTATCTTCAAACTTGTAAACTAATGCATTTATGATCTCCTTCAATCTAAAATCCTAAAAGATTTATAATATATTATCTTCAATTAGTTTAACTTAAAATATTTGATCCTTCAATTGGTTCATCGAGTCGCTTTAACTAGGTTCAATTAAACCATTTTTAATTTTTTAAATATTTATATAATTATGAATAAATTAGTCATTAAAAATTTAAATTTTTTTAAAAAGTTAGTTCAAATTATTATGATATTAATATAAAATTATTGTAGACAAGTCAAATATTTAATTAATATATGACATTATAATTTCTTACTATAAAAATTTATATACTAAACTGTTTTAGAATTTCAATAATATATTCCCTGATTTTTATAATTTAGAAAGATTACCTACCTATTCATCAACAACAATAACAATAGTAAAGTAAACCAAATTTACTATCTGAATTAATAGGAGCGACATAAATCAATAATCAAATAATGAATTTAACAAAAAGTTATAGTGCATGGACATTAAATGGTATTTATATATGGTTGAAGGGAAGAAGCAATAAAGTGTAAATAAAGAAGAGGAAGAAGAAGAAAGAACGTTGGAGAGTCCGCCCTAATAATAAAGTAGTTCTCCGTTTATGTCGCCATAGATTATATTATATTATTGATTTAGATAATTAACTCATTCTCACCAGTATCATCAAATTCTATTGCAATGGCTACATCTACTTTCTCCAACACTTTGTTTTCTCCAATTTCAACCAATTCTCCTAAAACCAATTTTCCATTCATCAATTTCCCCCTTTCCAGATCCCTATTCAGACACCCACATACCACCACCATCATCACCTTTTCTTCCTCCGCCTCCGCCTCTAATGCTCCTCTTCAAAAAGACACTACTACCCCCATTGAATTAAGTAAGTATTATTGATTCTTCTTTTCTCTCTTTCATTTATCAAAATTCACAACCATTCATCATTTCTATACTAGGGTATCCTTCATTCCCAAAAGTGTTAGATATCAATCAAGTTCTTGACATTTTGCCTCACAGGTAATTCATTATTAAGCTTGCTCAACTCATTTTTTTCTATTTTTATTTCTCAATCATTCATTCAATCAATCAATCATATTTGTTTCTCCTTTCTTCAATTCAGGTTTCCATTTTTACTGGTAGATAGAGTGATTGAATACAACCCTGGAGTTTCTGCAGTCGGTATCAAGAATGTCACAATCAATGACAATTTCTTTCCTGGACATTTTCCAGAAAGGCCCATCATGCCTGGTGTTCTCATGGTTGAGGTAATAAACTACTCTGCTTTTCTTTTCTTTCTATTCAATTTATTCACCATGTTCGATACGTCTTGTATCCTATACCAACACAATTACAATTACGGGTGTTCATGCTGTAAAAACTTAACTAGATTTAAATACTTGATTCAGTTTATATTTATAAATTTGAGAAAAATAGATATAATTTTGTTTTTTTTTGAGATAAAATATTTCGATTATTTTTCAAAAATAAATTTTGGGAAAATAATTTTAAAATTCTTTTGACAATTTTTTCCATTTTTTTTTTTTGAGAAAAATAGATTTAAAAAGTTTTCAAGGAAAAGTTTTTATTATTTTTCAAAAAATTTTCAGAAAAAAATGTTTTCGATTTTATTCTCAACTTTTTCAAGAAAAAATAAATTTCAAAAATTTTGTAGGAAAAAAATCTTAATTGAATTTAAAAAAAATTTAAAATTTTTAAAGTGGTATTTGAATTAATACAATTAACTAATTTGTTTTAAATATAGTTGACCATGCTTAGTTAATTCATTTTCTCTTATTATTACGAGTCGACGTGTCATTAGTAAGATTTAGGATAAATAAATTTAAACAAGTTATCGAAGATGCTTTTTTCAACATTTAATACTGTTTGATTGCTTTTCAATTCTCTCCTCCATGAATGCAAATACACACTAAGAAGTGTCTTATATTAGCTTGTTTTCCCTGATTTAGTTGGGCTGCGACTATTTCATATTATTGATGAATGGATATTTCATTCTCGCTTTTCCTTGCGAATCATATCTGTGACTTCCCAATGTTGTTCCTGGTGGATTCAGAGAAGTTTTAGTTCTTTCTTTTCATAAATTATAATTGCTTGCCAAAAGATTTTTGCTGATGATCGTTCCTACAAGTCTTTTTTTTTCCTTGGTTATACAACCTTCCTTCTAACTAGTTGTTCAAGTCGATGATCATTTGTAGCATCTTGTTGAGTTGCCTTTCCAGTTATGGTCATCTATTCGACATCTCCAATATCCTTAGGGTTGTCTTTCCAGCCATGCTTTGTGCAGCCCATATTATATTTTCTTTTATAAGGCTTTATTTGTAACAAGCTTAAAGCTAGTTAGTTGTCTTTAGCTTAGCTTGAAGAATACTGTTAGAATATGTGAAAGTTATCTCATAATCATAATATTGAAGATGTACCTTAATAATTTAAAATATCTTGAATTCTCTCGAGGATTGCTCTCTGAAACTACTGCAGTAGTGGCTTCACTGGACCAGCTTACATTATCCTTTGATTCCTTGTTAGATGGTAGAAAATATAGATTACTGATTTAATACATACTACTTAAATTCTTATTTCTTAAAATACCTCCGGAGTTGATATAAACAACCGGTGTATGTAATTTTCTATGTTTGCGGATAAGCTTGAGAACTGTTTTTTTATGCAAACAACCTTCTAGAAGTTTCATTTGATCAGGAACAATCTCATACCTGGACAGTAAGAAAGTAAATAAGAGAAAAAAATGAAATATGCTTTCTGTTATAAAACTGCTTTAAAAGTGGACATGAATTTTTTGCTGCAGGCAATGGCACAAGTTGGTGGTGTGGTAATGTTGCAGCCTGATGTGGGTGGTTCTCGCCAAAACTTCTTCTTTGCCGGAGTAGACAAAGTGCGATTTCGTAAGCCCGTGATTGCAGGAGACACCTTAGTTATGAGAATGACACTTACTAAGTTGCAAAAGCGATTTGGAATAGCCAAGATGGAAGGTAAGGCATATGTTGGAGGTGAAGTTGTATGTGAGGGTGAGTTTTTGATGGCTATGGGGAACTAATAACTATAGAACATTCCTTCCTACTGAAAACTTAGTTAAATGCTTCTGCTTTTGAATGCAGAATATTGTGAACGTCTTTAATGACCCCATTTCCAATGAAATCTATCTTCATACTTTGATTTGTTTTCAGTGTTTATTTATTTATGCAATCCAATTTATCTTTACATTTTTTACCTTCTTGCGTATGGCAAAAGCAAATGTTAAGCTTTGTATGCAAATTAGCTAGCTTGACACGCATGGTGAAACAGAATTTTTTTCAAGGTAAACGCAAAATATATATACTAAGACTACATCTAAGAACATACACAAAGTAAATGCATCCAATATCATAACATAGAGTTAAATTTGTCATGGGTAACACACTTAGGGCAAAGATTCATTTGCAATTGTCTAGCTTCTCAGTTCAATTATCTACATGAATTGTTTTGTTTACAAGCCAAGAGCGCCAAGGGGTGTCTTCCCTTGTCCTGCTTCAAAGTAGAAAATCAACATAGCCAACATAGCAATCCTAGCATGCTTAATCTCAGCCAGTTTCAATCTCTCTAGCTTGTCTGTATCTGGAATGTAAACCCCATTTTGGATGGTTCCAGCAAGTGACAATGGATCAAAGAATTTTCCCCCAGGGTAGCCTTGATCACCGGTGGCATTGGCAAAATTCTCGGCGGTTTTTGACCAAGGAGTGGCCCATTCAATCGACTGCGAATCTGGGTTGAAGAAATCAACCCATCTCTTGCTCTCTACCCACCCCATGAGAATCAACTGGGTGCCTAGAAGAGTACCAAAGGAGAAAGGAGCAATTGCATTGGGGTCAGCTCCGGCCTCGAACCATGGAACTCCACTCCATGCCTGCCCGACAAAGATCCCTAGAACTGCAGCCATTGCCCACCTCCCATGAATGAGCTCGGCTTCTCTGTACCATTTGAGAAATGATGGGTCCTTGCCAAGGCCTAGTGGGTCAAAACCAAAATCACCTGGTAGCCTGCAATTGAAAAAACATTAAGTAAAAATTCTAACAGAAACTTAGAAGAGAAAAAGAAAAGAGAGCTTCTTTTTCCATCACAAAGTCTCTTCAGAAATACACGTCCCGAAAAACATAGTTTTATTTTTCCTCTAAGCATATTTCTGTAAACATGTATGATTTTTTTAAAAACAGTTGAGAATTAGATTAGATGGGTGGACTTACGATCCATCGAGCCATTCCGGGTCGACGAGATTTCCACCACCTCTAACACCAGGGATCCATGATTTCTTTGGTGCTGCAGCAGCAGCAACAACAAGTCTTCTAGGACTAACAGCTGCAGCCCCAACTTTGCCTCCAATTGCAGTAGCTAACAGCAGGGATTGGCTCCTCTTTCCTCCACATAAGAAGGAAGATCCCAAACCATTTAACACTGCACCAGATGTTGCAGCTGCCATTTCTCTTCTCTCTACTCTGAATAGATAGTGAGAAAATTCTAATAGAGTCTGCTTTTGAAGTTCACTCTGCAATTGAACCACTTGGTTGGAGAGTATTTTTATGTGAGTGGCTGTGAAGTGGGAGAAAATGTGAAGGGGTTTTCATAGAAAGTCCAAGTAGGACAATGAAATCTGTTGAAGAAATCTTAAGCTATCGTGGATAGATTTCGAACCAATAGGAATTGGATCTCCATCCTCAGCTGATGTTGGCTATCAACCACGTGGACACTTTGTTCCATTCTACTATAATATTTCTATCTTTTGATATTGTTTATGTTTATTTAGAAAGATAATTTGAAAGACACAAGCAAATCCAAACAAAACCATTTTAATGAAGCAAGATATGTGTGGCTCTAAACATGGCTGTCATCTTCACCACACAAAATCTTATTAATGTAGTATTTGCTATTTTTTCCACACACTTGTATATTCACGTATATATATATGAAGAGGTTAAATTATATTGATAAAATACTTGGATACTGATATATTGTTCAGTAAATTTTTGTTGGATGTTTCAACAAATTTTCGAAGGTAAATATTATCTAACAAACGTTTAGAAGAGGAGAAGCAAGCCTCATTGAGATCTTTAATTTATGATTAAAAAAGTAAAATAGTTATTAAGTAGAACAATTTTTATTAAAAATATGATTAGCAATACAAATAGAAGTTATTGTAAATGTGTTGAAACTTCAGACTATCTAGACGGGTAGTCACAATTACATCATTCACTTGTTTATACTATACTATAAAGTTGATTATA
>JBBPBT010000629.1:756979-780116 GCA_037974875.1 Cicer bijugum | reverse complement strand
ATATATATAATTTTGAACTCTCTTCTTTTCCAAAGTAATGTAACTTATTTAATAAATGTTAAAATATTTTTTATTGTCTTTTATATTTTTATTAGCATTTTAAAATGAACATGTATTTCAAAAAATAAAATCCAAATACATATTGTAAATAATCTAACCTTTATTGGTTAGGTGTATAACTAACTTATAGTTAATTTGTAAATGTTTTTCCTAATGTTTAACTTATACTCCCTTCTGAAAATAAAATATAAATTAAAAATAATAATTAAAAAATTAATATATTTGAATTAAATTTTTAATCAAATATTTTAATTTCTTAACCATAAATTTTACTTATAGGTAGCTAGCATATGTATGCTAATAGAATTCGTAATTAGAGACAATGCAACCTCCAGCGTGGGCCTCTGTTTTTTTGTTCTAAATATTGGTCATCTTCAAATATAATTATTATCACTAAAAAAATAAATAATTTGCTTTGCAAAACTATATTTCCTTTATTGATGGTACGAAAAAGGAAGATTAAAATAAAGAAGAATAATAATAAAATATTGATATTAAAAGCAACCGTGTGATGGAGGGAGCATTAATGTAGAAGAAATGGTTTTCACTTTTCACTAATACTATATAGAATATGGATTAATGTTTCTTTTGACTTAGTTTGAATATATGGATTGGGGGAATTATTTGTCGTTCAAAACCTCTATATAGTATAATTTAACCTATATATAAAATGAACATTAATGACTATAATATATTATATATGAGTGATGTTACAAACACAAATTAGGTTAGTACTACGAGTCAAATATGGCTGCCATTGCTTTTTTTTTCTTCTTTTTTTACCGTTGTTCACGTCTTAGGTTTTTCTACTATATATGAATTGATCTTTTTGATAGATCTAACTTCTTTAAAACAACAAAATTAGATATGACGACGAATCATTATCAATATTGTCGCACAAAAAACATCATGTGATAAAGAGCGAAAAAAAAATAGTCACTTTATATTTATATAAAATCTTAACCAAATAGATGATAGGTTCGGCAGTAATTTTTAATTGATGAAAAATTATATGATTTGTTTTCTTTTAAATAGACTAAATGCAAACATTAACTATACCATATGAAAATTTTGACGAGCAAAATTAACTTATATTTTTTAGAAAGATCTGGAAACAAAAATCAATAATTTCAATGATTCATTATTATTTTTTAATTTCAATGATTCAATTTATTAATCATAAAAATAATTCAAACAATAAATTAATTTTTTTTATTAGAGTTGCATAAATTTAATTAACGACATTTTTTAATAGTTGTAATCTAGCTTATTTTTGCTTGTATTAAATATTCCCCTTACACTTTTTTTTTTCAAAGTATGTCCCAAAAGTTGATTGGCTAACTCATAGATTTGGTGCTAAATAGTAAATAGCACTGTCTCTAGAAGATTAATGCAATGAAAGTGAGAGGAAGAAAAAAAGAATGAATTGTCTTTCTTTCTAGTTCTACCTCCTCTTGAACCAATTCTGGCATTATATTCGTGAGTACTCATCGATGAAGACCATTTTCATATTTCCTTATTACGAACAATCGAAGTTAATGATATGTTTTTGTTTTTATTTCCCAATTTTTTATGCCGTCACTAACAATATTGTGAGCAAAACATTTAAACAAACACTTATCGTATACAAAGGAAAAAAATTAAGAATATTATATGTCTAACCTACTAATTAAATATGATATTTAAATACTAATTAAATAAATATTTTCGTATTATATTTTGATAAATCATTAACTCTATAAAAAAAATTAAATTATCAAATCATTAAATAAATAAATATTTTCGTATTATATTTTGATAAATCATTAACTCTATAAAAAAATTAAATTATCAAATCATTAAAACATCCAAGAGCATGATCTCTAATATTATATTCGTCAAATATTATTTTGACCGTAAGTTGTATCTTTTAAAGATATAATTTTAAATTATACTGATTTAAATACGAAAATAACTATCTCTTATAATTTTAATTAAAGACTACAATATGATTTATCCTATCAAACTTGGAGACCAAAATAACAATATCCACATTTTTTAGGACTAAAATGTGGTTTACCTTGTTAGACTAAATTTAGCCAAACAAACATAAAACTAACCGACGCTCCATGCCTAAAACGCGTAACCATTCAATAATTAATTAATTAACATAAGACGACTTCAAACAACATTCTTCTAGCTAATTAATATACAATAATTAATTGTGTGTATATAATATATAATCAAAGCGAAAACCAACAACATATATACATTCTGAAAAAACAGAGAGAAAATCAATAAGCTAAATGGATGTTTCATTATCCTTAAGAAGCTCAAGCCTAATTAGCATTTCCAAACCATACCAAAATAATATCAATCTTCAACTCTCAAATAAACACCAAATAAGACAACCTCGTATGAAGTTCACTAGTGTTTCATGTGGAGCAACAAAAAAGGTTCAAGTTGATGGTGAGAGCAATAACTTGTACAAGATATTAAATTTGAGTCCAAAAAATGCAAGCATGGATGACATAAAGAGAGCATATCGAAGAATGGCTCTTAAGTATCATCCTGATGTGTGTCACAATGGTTTGAAGAAAGAGGAATCAACGAGGATGTTTGTACAACTCAATGTAGCTTATAAGACGTTGTCGAATCCAAGGCTTAAAGCGGAGTATGACTTTGAATTGGGTTTGGATTTGAGAAGTAATAATAATAATATTAATATTAATATTAATGTTAGTGATAAGAGTTGGAAAAATAAGTGGATGGAACAATTGGTTGAATTGAAAACAAGGTCTCATACACGTATGGAACAAAAGGGTGGATCATGGGCTAGTAGAATGAGGGCTCAAAACAATATTAAAGATGATGATCATAACTAGTTTTCTACCATATTAGTTTCTTGTGTTATTATTTCATGTAATTAACATTATATTAATTCTTGAATTAATTTTTGGAACTTGGATTATTTCATTTAAATTTAATTGCGTGAAAAAATAAGTTTAGTTTTTATATGTATAAATTGTCCTCTCAACCTTTTAAAACAAGGCTAGTTTTTATTAGTTGATTTTGATTTTAGTGAATGCTATATAACATATATATCCAAGATTAATTCTTCTTAATGCATCCTATGAGATTGTATTAATGTCTTAAAAATACATCTTAAATGAATTATGTGAGGTTATTACCATCTTTAATTGAAGATTAATTACTGGAGTTTTCATTAATTAGAATTACAATATTTTGTTTTTTAAAAAATACCATATTAATTATTGTGGTACAAAATAAAATTTACGCACGAATTTTCACTTTTATATTCCCATGAGAATAGAATGTAACTTCCAATAATCACCCACTTCTTACTGTTTATCTGTTGTATTATTTATTTTTATATTTTCGAACACAATAAATTTTAAAAAAGTTTTTAGATATATAATTCTTTATCTTGAAACAAACGCTCCCTAAGAGATCTAAATTATTTTTAATAATTATTTTGTGCATTTTTTTTATCTATTTATACACTTAGCATATAATCATCAAAATTTATTAAATCATTTATACCCTTATTATATTGTTAATTTAAATATATATATATATATATATATCACATTTCTCATTGTAGTTAGTGCAAGAATACTAAATTACTAGTTTATTGGTTACTAATTTAGTTTTTGCACCAATCATTGAGAATATATAGTTCACAAAATAACACATCATAAGATAACCAAGATGTATAAATTATAAATAAAAAACCATAGAAGACACATTTCTTTTCAACGTTACATCAATTGGGACTAGAAATCAATGAGAATCAAACAAAACTATATACAGCAAATTTACATGCCCTTTCAGAGCTCCCTTTTAACATTTTCACACACCCTTTCTTGAATATTCTATTTAAAAACTTTAATTGGAATAGTTGTTATATTCTTCATAAATTTGTACTCTTTGGACCAAAAGCTTCAACAGCATCACCTACTGTTAGAAATATTTTATCTTCACCAATTAAGACTGTTAATTTTGATGCATCAAGCTTCTCAGTTACAATTGGTCCCGGGTTTGCCAGAATAAGCTGTCAAAAGACCACAGATATGAACATATATAACAATTATTTAGTACTAGTACAAGTTGAAAGTTGTTTTATACATTATAATAATAATAATATCATTATTGTAGATGAATTTCTTTGCAAACATGCAATTCATTTGATTAATTTATTGACTGACAAAAATGTGGTTGAATTTTTTTTTTAATGTATTGCTAATTTAGTCATGAAATTATAGGTGTAAGAAAAACTGATTTCTTAAATTGAAACTTTTTTAACAAATAATTTATTTATGTGAACCGATTTAATCGGAGACTAAATAGAATGACATAAAAAGAATTAACATGATCAAAGATTTTCAATTTTTACGTCATTTTAAATTTTGTTAATTTTTTATTAGATCAAATTAATCAGGCGCCTCCAATTTTTTATAAAATTAATTGATAATTTACTAAAGAATTTAGTGAATCTTCAATATGCAAATACAACCTAGGACACAAATTTTGATCTAAAAACAAGATATTTTTCCATAAGTGTTTTTATGGTAATGACTAATGATTTAGAAAAATGTTGAATTGTGTGATTGTTTATTACCTGGACTTCTCTTTTCTTGAGGCTCTTAAGTAAATCTTCAAAGGCATGGATGCCACTAGTATCAATATCAGTAACAGCTGCAAAGACATTAGTACATTAGTAAATTCAATCATCAAAGTCAATCATAAAAAACAAGATGAAAAGATTTCATTATAAGCCTTACGTGACATTTCAACAATGAGATATTGTATACTAGGAAATTCAATTGCTATCCTTCGAGTCTCTTCATCACTCAACCACTTCAATATTCTGTAAATTATGTTTCACTAGTCATTAGGCTCAATTCGATATAAAAATGGGACATTGTGTTTTTTATCTTCGTAAATTTCTTCTTTTGACACTTCTATTTTTTTGGATAAAGAGTTTATGTCGGAAAAAACAAAAAGAAGGAATATGATATCTCAAGGACAAAATCTTTTTTCTTTTCGCTCAAACTAAAATATATTTTTTTTGAATTACAAGGACCGAAAACGCTATTTACAAAGTAAAATAAATTCTACATTTCCTTAACCTTGACCTATGATTGTGTACACACTTGAAAAGACGTACCTGTCCTTGATGTAGTTAGAATTTGAGAAGTAGATTGCAGAATCAACTCTAATGATAAGCATGCCAGGAATTTGTGCTGCTTTAGGGTATTGCAAGATGTTCCTATAAACAGTAGTCCCTGGAAGCTTACCAAGTACTGCAGTCCTTGGCCTTGTCACTTGTAAAAGGATTTTGGCAAAAGATATTGCAACCTACATGTATAAATAAATTTAAGTCAATGCTAAGCAAGTTTATCATCAAACCCTAACCGAAACAATCATTAGTCAGACTTTACTTATCTCTCGGTCAACCTACGGATTACCCAAGGCCTTTTTCCCTAGGAACCGAAGGGTTAAAGAAAAAGAAATGTACTAGTTTTTGAAATGCAAGAGAAATAGTCTTGATATTTTGATTACCGCAATTAGAAGGCCAATCTCAACACTTATGAAAATGACACCAAAGAAGGCTCCCATGCAAGCTAGAAAATCAAATTTATCAATCTTCCAGAGAAGAACAGCTGCTTCAATGTCTACCAGGCCCATTACAGCAGCTATAATAATTGAGGCAAGCACTGCATTTGGAGTGTACTTGAATAGTGGTGTAATTAGTAATAGAGTTAACAACAACACCATGGACATAACTATGTTTGATACAGCAGTTTTACAACCAGCCATATAGTTCACAGCGGAACGCGAAAAAGATCCTACATAAACATCAGAAACACTCGTTAACATGACAGTAATAATACGTAAAATAATATAAAAGACATTAATTGATATGCATTGACAATATAAATCAATTTTACTTTTACACCTGTTTACAATCAAATCACATTGTAATGTCTCTATAGTATCTATACTTTGAGATTTGATTGAATGCATAATTAAAGTGCATACATATTAAATTCAGACATGATTGATAGAATTAGTTCTTTTTGATACCTGTAGCAACATAACAAGATGTCATTGAACCAATAAGGTTCATTGTTCCAAGTGCCACCATTTCTCTGTTACCATCCAATGAATAGTCTTTCATTGCAGCAAATGTTCTTCCAATGGCCACAGCTTCCTAATTTTTTTTTTTAATAATAATAATTAGGTTCAAATTTCTCATAAATGTTGATGAAACAAAAGGGGATGAAGATTAGTAAATTTTCTTACAGTGAGTGCTACCATACCAGACACCACACCAATCCTAACACCAGCACCAAGATATTTTCCACTGAAATATATTTCACTAAGAGATGATGGATTCACACCCTTTTTAATATTTTTCACCTGAAATCAAATAGCATACTTTTTTAGCCTTCATTAAATCGTACTATGAAACTATTCAAGAAAAAATAAATTTATGCTACTTACAGTTGCTACTCCTTTCTTGTCTGCCCTTGTAATATACACACAAAAAGTAGACAATATAACAGATATTATTGGAGAAATTGCAGCTACCCAAAAGAGTTTCTTATTCTTCTTAGCCTGCTCATAGTTACAAGAGAATAGTTACCACATGTTTAATAAATTAATTCAATGGAAATGAATGGAAGGGAAATTTGTTGTTATTCTTACTATATACTTTGTTGTAAGAAGGAAAGCCAAAAATGCTACTCCAATTACTATTGTTTCCCAATTCCACTGTAAGCAAAGATTAAACAAACAAACAGTTGTGAGGCTGATTAGATGGATGGTAATCTAATAGCTAGAGGCAAAAAAAAGTTCAAGAAAAACTATACAAAAAACTATTAAAAAAGATGTATAGAAGTTGATAGTGTCATTTGATTCATGTGGCTGACGCTAAATATGTAATATGTTGAAGGAGGATTTCAAAAGAAAGTGAAGGCTTACGCCATGGTGGACTGAACTCCAAACCGATCTCATGACTGAAACAATATCAGTTTTCTTAGTGAAGTGTTTTATGCCAAGAAGACCTTTAAGCTGCTGTAGTGCAATTGTAATGGCAGCTCCAGCCATGAATCCAACAATGGCAGCATGAGATAGGAAGTCAATCAAGAAACCAAGCCTGCAATATTCACCCCATGGATTGTAACACAAGAAAATAAAATTTAGGGAAAGTGTTATAACAGTAACCAAAGTTCAAAAGAAAACAGATACGAAAAACATAGAAATAATACACTGAGATTTGATTACAAAGTTTGGCCAATCCTACCTACGTATCCAAATGTAAAGCGGCTACAGTATCTTTCTAATTTTCAAGCTTAGGATTACATATTGGAACTTGTATTTAAATACTACTGTTCAGTTTATTAAATTATCCCTAAACCATACCAACCTACCCACTTATCAGTAAACTATGAGTCATACTCAACATAGATCATTCATAAGACAAGAATCATCAACCAATACAATAGTACTATACCTGAGAATTCCAAGTGCCATTTGAGTGATTCCTGCAAAGAAAGTGGCAGTAAAAGCAAGACGCAGGTATTCATGACTTTTGTAATCACTGATCTCATCTGTTAGCAAGGATCCAAGCAAAAGGGACACCACAGCAACAGGTCCTATAGCAATATCCCTTGAACTTCCCATGAAAGCATACACAAGAGGAGCAACAAAACTTGTATCTGCAACACTCACAGAAAATCAAATCATCATATAACTCAAGAGGGGGTATGAACTATATAACATGTCTAAGTTACTTATAGAAATAAACCAAGATATATGCTTACATAGTGCATAATGTGGTTCCAAATTTGCAAGTTGAGCATATGCAATATCCTGTTATGCATTCATATTTCAAAGGGTCATCATCCAAAAACACAACCAAAACCAATATATATGGAACAAAATAAATAAAGAGTTTATTTACTATGCATGTCATAAAAAATAAACAGACATAAAAAACGCAAACTAAGAACATACAAGATTTGATCAAGGAGTTTGGCCTATTAAGTCTACGTCTCTGACCTAGAATTTACAACATACAACTTTTATTTAGATGTAAGAGTCTAGTTTACAAAATTATCCCTTAACTGTAATGTAAGGGCTTTGCCCTTTGCATGGACTGCCAATATGGTGTGAGATATAAATACACAATATCATTAGTACTAATCATTCATTAATTAATTATACACACCTGAGGAATGCAAAGACTTGCAATGGTGAGTCCAGAAATGAAATCACTCTTGAATTTTTTTAAGTTGTAACCCTTTCCCCATTCAAAAATAGGGAAAACAGATTGAACTCCTAGAATAAACTTTCTTGATGTTGTTTGGTCCTTAAACTTGGCAAAAGGGTCATCTGAGAAGAAAGTCTCATTGAAAGAATGTTTGATTTCTTGAAAAAGTGTCTGCTTAGGAGGAGATGCAACTTTATGAATCTGTGGCAAAATGTCACCATGTCTAAGTGAAGTAGGATCAATTTTTATTTCCTCCATGGCCATTCCTCATCCCTATAAAATCCTAACTCATTTTATTTATATCCAGCAAAACAGAACAATAGAATAATATTACATTTTTATTCTTTATTATTTTGAAGAAAAAATCATACACTAATAAGCCAGAACATAGAAAGTAGCTTTTGTAATGTAGCATGGAAGTCTATGTTATATAAAAAAATGAATAGCTAGCTGCATTGTCACATTTTGTCTTGTGATTGTGAAGTTTAGCTAAAAAACACTCATATTGGTATCTCCGTGTAATTTGGATAAAGAATATATATATAATTGCATCGAAAATGGACAATGAGAAATTACAAGAGGGATACCTTGAACTTGTTTCTTTTCTTTTTTTTTTATGAAACCAAGGCAATGCTATGTATTTATAGAGTTAGAAATGTAGTAACTATATTAGATGCATCCGGACGAGATATCATCATATATAAAACCTTAATTAAGCAATATTTATCCAAGCAAATTAGATTAATCATTTTAATTCATTTTCATAAAAAAATTATTTTAATTGCTCAATTATGGACCGTAATAATCCATTATTACGAATTATTATTACTATAAATTATTATTAATATAAATTAATATTAATTATTTGTTTTCTAAATGGAGGGTGATGAGTTAAGTAATTTTGTTATATCTAATGAAATTTTGTTCAATTAGATTATTAACTCTATAGTGAAATATTAGACAACAATTAAGGTAGTTTACCTCTCATTCTTGATCTCTCACAAAAAAATCTCTATGTTCATTAAATCTTAAAGGTTCGCGTACTCTTATTCTTATTTCATCCATAAATTTGTGTCTATGATTATTGTTAAAATATTCATCAATTAGTATGAGAGTCTTTAATAACATGTTTTATTTATCATTAAATATGTACTCTAAATTCATCATTTTTGCATATAATACAAGTTTTTGATATATATGATTTATTTTTTTCAATTGATGCAATTTCTGCAATGTTGAACCTTAACTTTTGTTGATAAATATTTTGACCATAATTAATATTTTAATTTTAAAATTTATATTATTTTAGTAATTGACTATATATATATATAATAAACTCCATTGTCACTTCATATTATTTCTTCCACGCATGCAAATATTTCTCACCTCATCAAAAAAACTGACGTATACGTCTTCGTAGTACTTCTACTCAATTTCTAAATAGTTTTTCCACAAATTATATACATAATCTACTATTTTATATTATATCTCCTATTTAAATATTATTTGATAACGTATAGTCAAAATTTATAAATTAATTCCACATTATTGTTTCATAACATTTGCATAATTGTTTTTACAAATATATTTGGGAGAACTCATCAAAAGAAAATGCGAAAAATTACCAAAGAGGGAGAAGAAGTTTTTACGCCATGGCTTTGAAGGTCTGAATGAAGATTTTATTAATAACGCTTCCAGTTAACATGGCTGCAAAAATAATTGATTTATGCTTTTTCTTGCATTGTTTAAGAGGCCAAAAAACATCTAGCAATTTCAACACTGGGTTTAGTAGATTTCTTTAAATTAAACAATTGTTTTTTTTTTACTATTATTGGACCAAAGAAAAATTGTTGGCAGCGCCTAAACTTCTACACCAACGCCGTTTAAGAATTTTTTCGTTTAAGTTTTTCTATTAAGGTAATTATATTTGAAGTGACTTATATACCAAATGAGAATATTCTTTTACAGACATTTAAACTCGACTAAATTACATCTACGGTCCCTTAACTTATTTTCAGGTAACGTTTTAGTCCTTTATATTTTTTTTCCCGAGTTGGTTTTTTATTTTAATTTCTTCAACTTCTTCTGAATTGAGAGTACATATGTCTCTCTTGGTTACCCTAAAATATATTTCGACTATTTATACGTGTCTCTTATTGTTGAGTAATTCTTTTCCGTAAATTACATTGATAAAATTAAATATACATTATTAATACAACTACTTTATAAATAATCATTTGATGTTTGAAAAATAAATTTTATATTAATCTTTTTAAAAAATTACTTAAATTAAATTATATCCGCGCGGGTTAACGTATAGTTTATTTTATTTTTGGTGGTTTGTTCTTATTTCTATTATCGATTTTCTTTCTATATACATTGCTGTTGCATGAACATAATAAATGCCAATTAATGAATGAAGATATATCTAGATGAAACTAATAGTAACAACATGTATTTTGTTCTCAAATATCATTTTTTAAAAACAACTCTTACTTCATCAGCTCTTAATTACATAACAATGTGAATGACAACTTTTAATCCCCTTGGTGAACAAATCCTGCAACAGAATCATATTCTAAGTTAATTTGACCAAGTAATTGTATAACTTTTATGTAAAGTAAAAGTAAATTAATAGAGATAATAAAAACAAATATATTTTACTAGAAAGAGTAATGGTCCACACAACACCAAACATACAACACGAGAATCAAGTTGATAGCCATAATAAAAAGCATCGATGAAGTGAATTGACTGTACAATCAATTTTAAAATCTGTCATTTTGGTCCATCCAATATATACAAATTTGTCTTATTAGTGCTTAGTATATTAACACCATATACTAAAGTAAAGAGTTTATTCATGTTATACACGTGACTGCACATATATGTGATAGCAGCAGTTGAAGAAGAGATGTGAGGCATTAAATTTGAGGTAGAAAACTTAAATTAGGATATGTGAGATTGATATAGAGATCTGAAATTGTGAAGCAAACTGAAAATGGTTATTATAACAAATAAATCAATTGGCCATTTTTCTATAATCATATCACACAGTTGCCCAAGATGATGGGATTTCCATTTTTATATTGAATGCATAATAAGACATGCAGTAATAGTATCAAGTCATTGAACTATTTTATGGCAAAAAAAAAAATAATTAGTTATCATTATGAGCTGATCAAAGTTGTTATTGGTGATCTTATGTTAGTATTACTCAGAACTCCTTTGCCGCTGAAGGTAGGATTTTAGAAGAAGTGGTTGTGCTGATATCTGTATAAAGTCTTTTATGGGTGTTGATTCCACGAGTTGAGTTTCGAGAGAAATTTGTTTTCTCTTATTTTTATTGAATTTTCGTCGACTTTATCATTGTCTCAATAGTAGAATCATTTGCACTGACAAATAGATATTGTATTTAGGTTGGAGTGTTTTTGTTGAAAAATATGTGGTGTGAATGTATATGTATATATTTAGATGTTGTTACTTAACACATATACAATTTGTTCATACTATATATGATATTTGTATGTAGTTCTATATAAGTTATTTTCGAATTGATCTTTTAGTCGATGAAGATGCAAGGAAACTCGATACCGTGTCGTTGGAGGCTTCAAGATACTTTTGTATTATTATTAGACTTGTTAGGAGAGTTTTTCATAAGTGCTCAAAGTTGTGACGAGCTAGGATTTATTTTTTAGGTAGTAAGATGCAAAAGTTTTTGCTTTAGAAATTTCTTTTGATTTACGCATTAAGGTTACTATTTATAATTAAGAATACTTTCATTCATTATTTTTTAAAATACAGGTGAATAAATTACTAATTTGTTACGTTTAGAATTTTGCTAGTTAATGTCTCGAAAAAATAAGATGTTACAATAACGATCAAGCAAATCGTTTCATGAAATTTCGTTTATCTTCATTTAATTTTTGAAAAACTTTTGTAAAATCAACACTTTATATTTATTTAGCTTTTAATTGGAACTCTTATGGTTATTTATAAAAATTTTCACAGACATTTATTTTACAAATGGAATCTCTTCCATCGTCACATCAATATTATTTTTCTTAATGTTGAAATATATTATTTTTTTTATTTGATTAATTATTTTTTCACCATTTTTTTTTAAAATAACTTTGTATTTCATGTCATTTTTTTTTTCATTTTTAACTATGTAATTGCAATCAAATAAATTTAAAATCTATTAAATTACTTTTAGAAATTATTAATTTTATTTCCACAATTTAAGATTAAACAAGAGAAAATAACATAACTTAAATAATAAATGCTGAAATTGTTTGAGAGCAATTTAAAAGATATTCTATAACAAAACTAAAGAAACATCTTTTTGAATGGAGTTAAGTTTTTTTATTTTGACTCAAGTGGAATTAAATTAAGCATCCTATTCTTGTTTCCTAGTACTTGAGAGTTGAGACAACATTGTATTTGTCTGGAACGTGTTATCACGTGCCAAGCAAGAGTGACAAATATAGACTGCACACAGTTTGGTAAAGAACCGATTTGAGCTTAGTGAGTGGAGTGCAGCTACAAACTATTTTTCTCTGATTTGTAATCACTTCTCTTCTCTTTCTAAATCATGGATGCTGCTGCTGTTGGTGGAGCTTTTCTCTCTGCTTTCCTTCAAGTTCTTCTCGACAGGCTTGGTTCTCCTCAGCTTGTTAACTTCATCTATGGAAACAAGGTTGACGCCAATTTGATCCAAAGGTTGAAGAACACTCTTTATGCTGTTGAAGCTGTTCTTAATGATGCTGAGCAGAAACAGATCAAAGACTCTGCTGTTAACAACTGGCTTGATGATCTCAAAGATGCTCTTTATCTTGCTGATGACATTCTCGATCACATTTCCACCAAAGCTGCTACTTCTCAGAAGAACAAAGAGGTGAGTACTACTGCTTCTACCTACTTGTCTCGCTTTTTCAACTTTGAAGAAAGGGATATGGTTTGTAAGTTAGAAGATATAGTTACTAGGCTTGAATCCATTCTCAAACTCAAAGATATTCTTGGTCTTCAACATATTGCAACTCACCGCCACTCTTCTTGGAGAACTCCATCAACCTCTCTAGATGATGGATCTAACATATTTGGTAGAAATCAAGACATAGAGGCCATACTCAAATTACTGTTACATGATGGTGATGATGATGATAGTGATAAGATTTCTGTGATCCCCATAGTTGGCATGGGTGGTGTGGGCAAAACCACTTTAGCCCAATCTGTGTACAACCATGATGACACTAAAAAGCATAAATTCGATGTTCAAGCATGGGTTTGTGTTTCTGATGATTTTGATGTTTTGAAGGTTACAAAGGCCATTGCAGAGGAAGTTAGAAGTGCTTGTAACACAAGTAATTTGAATATTCTTCAGCAAGATTTGAAGGATAAGTTGACCAGAAAAAAGTTCTTAATTGTTCTGGATGATGTCTGGACTGAAGATTATGACAGTTGGAATTCTCTTATAAAGCCTCTTCAATGCGGAGCTAAAGGAAGTAAAATTCTTGTAACAACCCGTATTGAAAAGGTTGTTTCTATGGTCCAAACTTTTCAAGCTTACTCTCTTGAGAAATTGTCTGATGAGGATTGTTGGTCTGTGTTTGCAAAACATGCTTCCCTTCCTCCAGAAGAATCCACTCAGAATATGGATCTCGAAAAAATTGGCAGAGAGATTGTTAGAAAATGTAAGGGATTGCCTTTAGCAGCACAATCACTTGGGGGTTTGTTGCGACGGAAACGTGACATCAGGGATTGGAATAACATACTCAATAGTAATATTTGGCAAATAAATGAAAATGAGAGTAAGATCATTCCAGCTCTAAGAATTAGTTATCATTATCTCCCTCCCTATTTGAAACGCTGCTTTGTTTATTGCTCGTTGTATCCTAAGGATTATGAATTTGATGCGGACGATTTGGTCTTGTTGTGGATGGCAGAAGATCTTTTACAGCCTCCAAAAAATGGAAAGACTTTGGAAGAAGTTGGTTATGAGTATTTTAATGACTTAACTTCAAGATCTTTTTTTCAACGTTTTGGAAGTGGAAACAGCTTCCGACGTTTTGTGATGCATGATCTGGTGCATGATTTAGCAACATTGATTGGGGAAGAATTCTACTTTAGAACAGAAGAACTTGGCAAAGAAACGAAGATTGGGAATAAGACTCGTCATTTATCATTTAGCAAGTTAAGTGATCCAATGACGGATAACTTTGAGATTTTTGACCGAGCAAAACATCTTAGGACCTTTTTGATAATCAATTTTAGACGCACTCCTCTCTACAATGAAGAGGGAGCACGCATCAATTTGTCAAATTTGAAGTGCTTGAGAGTTTTGTCATTTCAAAATTTTTATGATCTTAATGCATTGCCTGACTCGATAGGTGAACTGATTCATTTGCGTTATTTGAATCTCTCTTCGACATCTATAAAAACACTACCTGAGTCATTGTGTAATCTGCATAATCTACAAACCTTGAAGTTGTACGATTGTTATCAACTAACCAAACTTCCCAATGGCATGCAAAAGCTTGTGAATTTGCGCTACCTTGATATCCGCTGGAGTCTAATGTTAGAAGATATGCCTAGAGAAATGAGCAAATTAAACCATTTGCAACATTTGAGTTGCTTTATTGTGGGCAAGCATAAAGAGAAAGGGATCAAGGAACTGGGAACACTGTCAAATCTTCACGGATTACTTTCCATTACTAAATTAGAGAATGTTAGCAACAATTTTGAAGCATCACAAGCGAAAATAATGGATAAGAAGTACCTTGAAGAATTGTTTTTTAAATGGTCTAAAAATGCAAAAGACCATTTTACAAATTCACAATGTGAGATGGATATACTTGACAAGTTACAACCTGCCAAGAATCTGAAAATACTATCTATAGATGGATACATGGGCACAAGATTTCCAGAATGGGTTGGAGATCCTTCCTACCACAATTTGACTGAGTTATATGTGTCTAATTGTGATAATTGTTGTATTCTTCCACCACTTGGACAATTACGCTCGCTCAAAGAGTTGAGCATCAGTAGAATGAGTATGTTGGAGAGTATTGGATCTGAATACGATGATTCCTTTTTTGAGATTCTCTTTCCCTCCCTCGAACATATTAAGTTGGTTGACATGCCATGTTGGGAAGTGTGGTATCATCCCCGTGACTCAAATGCTTATTTTCCTGTACTCAAGTCTCTTGTGATTTGTGATTGTCCCTTATTGCGGGGAGATTTGCCATCTCATCTTCCTGCTTTGGAAACAATTCAGATTGAAAATTGCGACAAACTTGCTTTTTCTGTCCCACGGGCTCTTGCAATCCGCAAATTAGAGATACTTAAAAACAATAAAGTAGTATTGCGAGAGCTACCCCTTTCATTGGAAGAGATCGAAATTCATGGAAGACATGCAACAGAGTCCTTCTTTGAAGTCATTGCCATCACCCTACCGATTTCCCTGAAAATAGTAATAATCGAGGATTGTTCGTCTGCGATATCATTTCCTGGAGATTGTTTACCAGCATCCTTAAAGAGTTTGTTCATCACAAATTGTAAAAATCTAGATTTTCCAAAGCAAAAGCAGCAGCACGAGTCACTTGAATGCTTGTATATAGAGAGTAGTTGTGATTCTCTGATAACCCTCCCACTGGAGACCTTTCCCAACCTCACTACTCTCATCATGGACAAGATTGAAAATCTAGAATGTGTTTCTGCTTCAGAGAGTCTTCAAAATCTTAACGAAATTATCATTACCAACTGCCCCAAATTAGCATCAGAAATGTCTGCGCCCAACTTGAGAATGGATATCTACAAACATTATACTATAAAGTCATTTCTGAAGATAGCATGCCGCTTAGCTTGAGAAGACTCTAAGTTGCGGGAATTTAATGAGGAGCCCATCTCTAAGTTTGATGGACATGCTCTCTCATGGTGAGTTGTATTGCGTCCAACTTTTTCATTAAACTTTTAATTGGATTTCACTTAGTTTACATTACAGATTGTTGTCAATTACTCACTATGGATAGTCAATCCCAAATGTGCCAGATTTCGGCTTAGTCCACCAGTAAAGACTTATCTGCAAGGCTACAAACTCTCTTGAATCACTTATTTTTTTGCTTTCAGCCATTAACAATTACAATGATACACTAAGTAGCAGAGCTTTGAAAATTTTACCTGAAAGTGCAGAAACAGTTTGGTGAGTGATTTGGGATTGGTAAACACATTGAAAACTCTTATTGTTTCATTGAGTGATTCACTGTGAGAGTGTTAGGCATTGTTCATCTTTTTAGGGCCAAACTGCCTCAACAAATCAAGGTGTTATTCCTCTATTCTCTTTCTCTGTTATTTATTTGATTGATTTGTGGTTTTCTTTTGCACATAGTAGTTTGAATCTGTTCTTGGCTGAATTGTGATTGCTTAACTGTTGTTTTTGAGAAGATGTGAATTCATATAACCTTTTATATCTGTGTCTTATGTATCACTTTGGAGTGAAATCTTGTTCTTAATTTATTGGATGGATTTTCTTTAGGAGTCATCATAGCCAAATTGAATGATGGATTTTTGAGATCATTTTTCGATGAATTTTGAGAACTTGAACTTAACATTTGACAATGATTTTGATTTTGAATTATATAATTCATAACAAAGGTTTTATTAGCTTCCACATCATAAAGAAAACACATTTCTTTTCTACATCACATGAATTCGAAATAGTAATCAATGAAAATCAAACAAAACTACAAAACTACAAAACTACAAAACAACAAATTTACAAGAGTTCCTAAGAGCTCCCTTAACAGTTTCACACACACTTTCTTGCATAACTTGTTTAAAAACTTCAGTTGGAATAGTTGTTATATTCCTCATAAATTTGTACCCTTTGGACCAAAAGTTTCAACAGCATCTCCTACTGTTAGAAATATTTTATCTTCCCCGATTGTGTGTGTTAACAATGATGCTTCTAGCTTCTCAGTTACAACCGGTCCTGGATTTGCAAGGAGAAGCTGCCAAAAACATGAACATGACAATTATTTAGTACAAGTTGAAGCTTTTTTATACATTATAATAATATTACTATTATAGATAAATTTCTTGGAACACAAGCAATTCATTTGATTAATTGATTAACTTAAGCTATGCCATAACAAACATGCAATTGCAAATCATTTTCGATCACAAAATCTATTTAGGCCAATTTAATTTAGAGACTAAATTTATTGACCTAGAAAAAGAATAATGTGATCGAGGATTTTCAATTGCAACAATCAATTTAATTCCGGGACTAAATTGATCATGCAAAATGTTGAATTTTGTGATTGTTTATTACCTGGACATCTCTTTTCTTGAGGCTCTTAAGTAAATCGTCAAAGGCATGGATGCCACTAGTGTCAATATCAGTAACAGCTGTAAAAATATGGTAAGTTAGTAAATTAAATCATCAAAAGCAACCATAGAAAAAGAGGAGGAAAGGATTTCATTAAAAGTCTTACGTGACATTTCAACAATGAGATATTGTATACTTGGAAATTCACTTGCTGTCCTATAAACCTCTTCATCACTCAACCACTTCAATATTCTGAAAAATTATGTTCACTTGTTCATCAGCCTCAATTCCATAAAAAAAGTTAGATAATGTTCTTGGTCCCCAGAATATAAGTAAAATTACGTTTTCGTACTTGCAGAAAATCTTTTTTTATTGTAGAGACCAAAAACGCTATTTAAAAAATCTCATTTTTGCAGGGATTAAAATCTAATATTTCTTTTATTACAGAGACCAAAAATGTTATTTAAAAAAACTATTCTACATTTTCTTAACCTTGATATGTTAGCATGTACAAATTTGAAAAAGACATACCTGTCCTTGATGTAGTTGGAATTTGAAAAGTAGATTGCCGAATCAACCCTAATGATAAGCATGCCAGGAATCTGTGCTGCTTTAGGATATTGCAGGATGTTCCTATAAACAGTAGTCCCTGGAAGCTTCCCAAGTACTGCAGTCCTGGGTCTTGTCACTTGTAAAAGGATTTTAGCAAAAGATATTATCACCTACATGCATAAAGAAGTTTAAGTCAATGCTAAACAAGATTTGTAAAAAAATGTGGTCAAATACAATTGATTTAGCTGCAACTGCATTTGCATAAACATAAAAAAAAAAACCTTTATGTTGCAAACATAATCTTTGTCGATGTCCAATTTTTAAAACCTTGATGCTAAATAATGTGTACTAGTTTTCTAATCAAATAGTTGAACGGAAGTGGTTAATGAGTTTAACTGAAAGAAGAATCGTTCAAGAGAATTCAAATTCGAACTTTGACTAAAATGTTCTTTAGTTAGACTTTACTTATCTCTAGACCAAACTCTAGATTAGGGAAGACCGCTTCCTCTGGAACGAGAGGGGTAGACTAAAAACTATGTACTAATTATTAAAGTGCAAAAGAAATGGTTTTGATATTTTCGTTACCGCAATTAGAAGGCCAATCTCAACACTTTTAAAAATGACCCCAAAGAAGGCTCCCATGCAAGCTAGAAAATCAAATTTATCAATCTTCCACAGAAGAATAACTGCTTCAATGTCTATCAGGCTCATCACAGCAGCTATAATAATTGAGGCAAGCACTGCATTTGGAGTGTACTTGAACAGCGGTGTAATTAGTAACAGAGTTAACAACAAAACGATGGACATAACTATGTTTGATACAGCAGTTTTACAACCAGACATATAGTTCACAGCCGACCGCGAAAAAGATCCTAGATAAACATCAGAAACACTCATTAATATGACAGTAATAATATGTAAGAGAAATAGAAGACATTAATAGATATACATTGATAGGATAAATCTATTTTACTTTTATACTTGCTTCCAATCAAATCACAATATAATGTTTCTACAAATATCTATATTTTTTTGAATGCATAATTAAAATTAGACCTCTTTGGTACCTGTAGCAACATAACAAGATGTCAATGAACCAATAAGGTTCATTGTTCCAAGTGCCACCATTTCTCTGTTACCATCAAGTGAGTAGTCTTTCATTGCAGCAAATGTTCTTCCAATGGCCACAGCTTCCTAATTTTGTTTTTAAATAATAATAATTAGGTTCAAATGTCTCATAAATGTTGATGAAACAAAAGGGATGAGGAATCCTTAGTAAAATTTACTTACAGTGAGTGCTACCATACCAGACACCACACCAATCCTAATACCAGCACTGAGATATTTTCCACTCAAAAATATTTCACTAGCAGATGATGGATTTACACCTTTTTTAATATGTTTCACCTGAAATCCAATAGCATAAGTTTTTAGTCTTAATTAAAAGTGTTTCTTTCTTTTTTTTTTTGTTTTTTTTTTGGTAATTATTCAGGAAAAATTAATTTCATGCTACTTACAATTGCTACTCCTTTCTTGTCTGCTCTTGTAATGAATACAAATAAAGTAGACAGTATAACACATATCATAGGAGAAATTGCAGATACCCAAAAGAGTTTCTTGTTCTTTTTAGCCTGTTCATAATTACATCATAATAGTTACAAAAGTTTCAATAAATTAATTAAATGGAAATGAAGAGTGTAAGGGAAATTTGTTGGCATTCTTACAATATACTTTGTTGTAAGAAGGAAAGCCAAGAATGCTAGTCCAATTACTATTGTCTCCCAATTCCACTGTAACCAAAGATTAAAACAAATATTTGTTAGTTAGCATGATTTAACTTGAGATTAATTTCTATGCACAGACGATGTAATTTGTTTTCCACATGCATCCAATTAAATTACAGTATGATGCTACTTTGTTATATTTGTTCTTAAAATATCTTTATAAATATCTAAATAGTTTAAGAATCTATGTATATAAGAGAATGAAGGCGTACCCCATGGTGGACTGCACTCCAAACCGATCTCATGACAGAAACAACATCAGTTTTCTTAGTGAAGTCTTTAACGCCAAGAAGACCTTTAAGCTGTTGCAGTGCTATAGTAACAGCAGCTCCACCCATGAATCCAACAATGGCAGCATGAGATAAGAAGTCAATCAAGAAACCAAGCCTGAAAATTTCACCTCATGGATTATAACACAAGAAAATATGTATACATAGCATTCACAAGAAAAGAATCTTATACCAATTTGTAAGAACAGCAACCCCAGTTTAAAAGAAAACAAATATGAAAAACGCAAACAAAAAACACACAAGATATGATCACGAAATTCAGTCCATGTTGGCCACGTCTCCGACTGCAAAGTGGCTGCAGCCTACAGTATACTTCTATTGTTGTTCAAGTTTATAGTTTACGGTCTACAACTTGTATTTAAATAATATGGTCTTGTTTACAAGATTACCCCTAAACTTCAAGCGACCATCTAATTTATCGTTAATTATGTGCCATACCGAACACAATCCAATAGTGCTACTGTACTGTACCTGAGAAATCCTAGTGCCATTTGAGTGATTCCTGCAAAGAAAGTGGCAGTAAATGCAAGACGCAGGTAGTCAGGATCTGAGTAATCACTGATCTCATCAGTTAGCAAGGTTCCAAGCAAAAGGGACACCACAGCTACAGGTCCTATGGCAATATCTCTTGAACTTCCCATGAAAGCATACACAAGAGGAGCAACAAAACTTGTATCTGCAAAACTCACGGAAAATCATGTCTAAGAGAGGATATGAACTATATAACATCTCCAAGTTGCTTATAGAAAAATTAGAAATAAACCAAGGAATAATCCTAACAACACACATTCTAAAAGATTATGTTTGATTAGTTAAAATATATATGGGTCCCACTAAATTTATATTGGACTCATATGTTTTGACCAATCAAATAGAGTGTGTTGTTAGCATTCATGTAAATCAAGATATATATACATATATATATATATATATATGCTTACATAGTCCATATTCTGGCTTTAAATTTGCAAGCTTTGCATATGCAATATCCTGTCATGGGTTCATATTTCAAAGGGTCATCATCCAAAAACTCAACCAGTATCATTGAATAAAATACATAAAGTTTAATGAATACGCATCTAACACCAAAAAAAAAAAATTACACAATCTAATCGGGATTCACTACACGGTGGCTTTAAGTCATAAGATTATTTCTTGTGATACATGTATAAATATCTTTTATCTTTATGGTGATATATATAAATTAACAGCATTCAAGTGGTTATAAGTTTTAGTTAAGGTAAATCAATTAGGATAATGCGATTTCAAGTTCTAACTTAAAAAATTATTGGTCAAATTTTATTTACTTTTCGATCAAACTCCAAATTACCATAGATTCTTTTCTTTGAAAACATGAGCGTGTATATATATATATATATATATACTAGTACTAAACATTGATTATATTTACCTGAGGAATGCAAAGACTTGCAATGGTGAGTCCAGCAATGAAATCACCCTTGAATTTTTTAAGGTTGTAGCCCTGTCCCCATTCAAAAATAGGGAAAACAGATTGGACTCCTAGAATAAACTTTCTTGATTTTGTTTGACCCTGAAACTTGGCAAAAGGGTCATCTGAGAAGAAAGTCTCATTGAAAGCATGTTTGATTTCATGGAAAAGTGTCTGTTTAGGAGGAGATTCAACTTTGTGAATATGTGGCGCCAAAATATCAGCATGTCTCCATGAACTAGGACCACTTTTTATTTCTTCCACGGCCCTTGTCACAGAATCATCACTAAAAACCTGACTCATTTTAATTGTTACCTGCAAATCCAAAACCATACACTAATTAATCAGAAAGTAGCATTTGTAATTAATGTAGCATGAAACTCTAATATTTGAATAGTACTTATTACAAAACTATATAGCTAGCATTTTGTCATGTGATTGTGAGTTGTTTAGCTTAAAAAGAATCATATTTGGTATCTCTGTTTAATTTGGATATAAACAATATAATTGAATCGAAAAGAGCCTATTAAAGTTTAATTTACCAAATCACAAGTGATGTTACAAGAGGAGATATAACACTTGAACTTGTTTCTTTACTTTTCTGACGAAACCAAGGTAATGCTATATATAGAGTTAGAAATGTGAAAAGATGGAAATAATAATAATATGTAAGGCTTCATTACTTTAATTTATCCAAGTCAACCATTACATTTAAGGTCAAGTTGTTCTATGAAAATTGTGTTAAAAGGAATATATTTTTAATTTCAAGCTTTGGGGGAACAATCCACTAGCTTGTTTTAGCGTTGGTGTTCATAATCTTTATATTTGAGTTTGATAGATATTTGAGTGAAGTCTTAAATTTCGTTTTAATTAAATATTAATATATTTATTTTATATTATTTTTGACGTATCTTATAATTTGAATAATCTTTGATATATTTTAGCTTCTTCAAACAAAAATTAGACAATATTTCTAATCAGTAAATTTTTTCAATAAGTTTTTTTATTTCTACTATTCAAATTTTATATGAAGTTAAAAATACCAACTTGCTTGTTATTTACATTCTAATACAATTTTTAAAAATTAAACATAAAAGTCAACTATTTATATAATTGATAGTAATGAACTAAAAAATTATATTTTTCAAGTGGTGAGGGAAGAATATCAGTTGACAAGTGAGAAAAAATGGATTATATGATAAAAGTCTAAAAATGGGAATTCTCATACTATGAGCTATGAAGATATTGTAAACTTCTTTTGTCAAAAAAAGATAATGAAAAAGAAGCTATTGTAGACTAACGATGACACCTTGATAAGCTTAATTATTGTCGTTGACCAAAATTATAAATTTATGTACACACAGTTTAGTGAAGAGCTTTTTTTTTTTTTTT
>JBBPBT010000629.1:717765-737221 GCA_037974875.1 Cicer bijugum | reverse complement strand
AAAAAAAAAAAGCATCAATAATAATAAAATTGTCAATTTGAATATGATTGGCACAACACAAACATCCAACAATCAAACCATACATGATATTGCCTACTGCCTCAATCAATAATTACAACAAATGAAATATATTAATTGTTATCGATTTAATCCACTAAAATTCAATATAACAAAATAATGGACTTATCCTTTTCAATCTCACCAAAAATCTAATCCACTAAAATTATAATGCATTAATTTAACGCAGAATTATAGGTATTTGTCAAATTTAATATCAACCATTCAATTACATATTTAATTTGATGAAAAACTATGTGCCTGGATTTTGGTTAGTTTTGTTAGAAATTGAAGTTTGGTTAAAGGCCTTGAAATTATTCCACATAAGCAATTGTTTACGAAGATGCATGAGAGGTCTTGAATCAAACATTATTATTATTATTATTATTATTATTATTATTATTATTATTATTATTATTGTTATTATTATTATTATTAGTATTGTTATTATTATTATTGTTATTATTATTATTATTATTATAGATTATTAATATATTAGATATTTTTAATTTAATTTAAATTAAACAAAATTAAAAATATCAATTATTCAATTTTATATTTAATGCATTAGCTTATTTGCTTGCGTACATGTTCAATTTTTGTTAGAAATTGAAGTTTATTGAAAGGTCTTGAAATGATGCCACATAAATCATTTGTTGTGAGGTGCATAAGAGGTCTACATTTACATGTATTTATTTATTTTGTCTTAAATGAAACGTTAACATGTATTATTAATAGATCTTTTGAATTTTCAATTGAAAAAAAAAATTGAATTTCAATTAAAAATTATTCTTATTATTTTTTCAAATCAATTTTATTAATATATTTCCTTCCACCATTTTAACGAAAATCCAAACAATAAAAAATTAACTTATTTTATTCCATTTAATTTCATTCAATGAATTCAAACATAGTCTTAAGACATTTAAAAAACCATGATTGAGCCATTAGGTAAAAAAATTAATTAAAAGGGTCGTGGAGGGTGGTTAGTACAATATGGGGGGTGGAAGTAGTAACTTACTATCTCCCTTATAGAAAGAGAGAGAAAGAAAAAGCCCAAAAGCAAGCGTGGTTATAACGCTAGGTCGTATGATTGAACACCTACACCTGCCCACACTCAAACAAAACCTTAAACTCTACACTTTCTTTCTCTGTTTGCTTCTACTTCTCCCTCCAAAATTTTCCTTTCTCTCCGATAAAATTTCCACTGTTACTTTAAATGTCGAATTTCTTAAGCAATAACAATCCAAACCCTAATAAGTCCATTGAGGTATCTAATAAATGATAATTGATCTTCCTTTTTGCTTTTTCAGCGTTGATTTCTCTCTCTCATCATTGGTTCCCCTGAATTTGCAGGTGAATCAAACTCCAACCGATTCTGTTTCAAGTCTCAGTTTCAGTCCCAATTCTAACTTACTCGTTGCAACTTCATGGGATAATCAGGTGTTTTACTTCTTCTGCAATGCAATGGAGTTTTCTGTTACGTTTTCTGTTCTTGCTGGTTCGGGAAGCTTATGAACAGTTTTTGACTTGTTTTGTAGGTTCGGTGTTGGGAGGTAGCACGGAATGGAGTAAATGTTGCTACTATGCCCAAAGCTTCTATAGCGCATGATCATCCGGTAAGGTAGTTAAGTTTTATCAAATTCTTATGAAGGGCGGGTAATGACACGGTCACTTACACAAACATGGTGACACTGATAATCTTTTGAGGAAATGAATTAATTGATTGGAATTAATGGATTTGCGTTGTGTCAGACACTGAGACACATAGGGTCAAAATCTTATTACCATGTTCATGAGTTTGTGCTCGGTTATATGCATGATTGACTAAATTGGGAATCTAATTAAAGTACATTGAGATATTTGTAAGTTGTAATAAATTGATGTTGGCAATTTATGGAATAGTTATATATTTTTGTTTTTATTGGTGTGGCAGTGTCAGGGGGAATTTAGCTTTTGTGTAGGGCAGTTTTTTGAACA
Source organism: Cicer bijugum (assembly GCA_037974875.1). Classification (NCBI taxonomy): domain Eukaryota; kingdom Viridiplantae; phylum Streptophyta; class Magnoliopsida; order Fabales; family Fabaceae; genus Cicer; species Cicer bijugum. Next base: position 735,184 of record JBBPBT010000629.1, on the reverse strand, counting down.
GAGATAATCTTTGTGCGAGTTTCTGAATTCCAGTACAACAAGTGATTGCTCTAGTTTTTGTAATTTGGTTTCATTTTAATCCTTTTATCTTCTATTTCCAATTAGTGTTCTATCAGAATATTATTCTGTTACAGTAGTTTATATATGATCGGTTCATATGTGTAGGTTTTGTGCTCTGCTTGGAAGGATGATGGCACGACTGTGTTCTCTGGTGGATGTGACAAGCAAGTGAAAATGTGGCCTCTGTTGTCTGGAGGACAACCAATTACTGTAGCTATGCACGATGCACCCATCAAAGAGATTGCTTGGATTCCTGAGATGAACCTTTTAGTCACAGGAAGCTGGGACAGAACTATAAAGTAATGCACAAGCATTTGCTTCCTTTAAGAAATTTAAATTATCTGTCACATAATATAGTCTCACATGGCTCTTAGCCTTATTATAAGGTTTTCTTCTATTTGAATTAGAATTGAATTAAATTACTCCTGGTTAGGGATGATAGCAATGAGCCTTCCGATCTGAAGTTTGTGTAACCATGTATGATTGCCTTAGAAGAATATTTTATTTAATGGGTTATAAAATATCTCTCGTTCTTACTTTTTTCCTGGTTATAAACCTTTACAAAGCAGTTTTGGTAGCTGTCTACATATATCATGACCTATTATCCAAGTATTATTAACTATTGTTACCCATTATAGATTATAGTGCATGCTTCTGCATTTGTTCACATGCATTGTGTCTTTCTGATTAGATATCTTATGGAGCTTATTATTTTGCGTCTTTCTTATTAGATAACTATGGAGCTTACTATTTTGCTTTATCTTGGGTTTTCTTCCGCCTCACATGACTTTTCCTGGCCACTTTTAGGTTTTGGGATACAAGGCAGTCAAATCCAGTGCACACACAACAACTCCCAGAGCGTTGCTATGCAATGGCAGTCAAACATCCTCTGATGGTTGTTGGCACTGCTGATAGAAATCTTATTGTGTACAACTTGCAAAATCCTCAGGTAAAACTTTGTTTGTCCCTAGATGAGCAAATTTTCCATTTTCCATTAATTATGTTTGCTTTCAGTCATGTACTTAACTTCTGGCATTGAGGCTATTTTATCTCTAGATTTTATAAAGAGGTTGTGTTTCTCTTTTTCTTGCGTATAAGATAATAAAAGAGGAACCCTTTTAGGGAGAAGAAGAATCACATGAGGATATAACATCATGCAAAAGAAAGAAAAGAGACGTCCAAATTTCAGGGCCTGTTATTAGTTGGGGAGTAGACATACTAACCCAATTGTCATTAAATGCAAGTATTTCACTCATGTAGTATTGTAATTGTAATCTCAATGAATGTCATAGCACCAAAAGTTCTAATACCATGGTTTTCTAGGAAATTAGACAGAACCTGCCATAAGTAGGATATTTTCGACCATACAAAAATAAACATGAAGTGTTTATATTTTATATCAAAACATTGGTCAAGTAAGGAGTTTGGACCATTGTTCATTTGTTAACAGGTATCTTTTAATGCTTTCAATAAGTATCTCTTAGCTTTGACCATTGTTCATCTGCAACAGGTTGAATTCAAGAGAATTGTTTCACCCTTAAAGTATCAGACAAGGTGCGTTGCTGCATTCCCTGATCAACAAGGTTTCTTGGTATGCATCGTTTTCCACTTCTCTTACATCTTTGATACTTTTCTGTATTTGACAAATTTGACTTCCCATCTTCATTTTATCTATGAAAAGGATATCCAATTCTTCCCAATAGGGTGCTCCTTTTTAGCATCTGTTGAAGAACATTTTCTCTATGACCTATATTTATGTTTTTTTTTTTTAACTTGCATGCATATTTCTATGGAGTAGAAAAATCCTTTCAGCTCCGCAATTTTATCAAAGCAATAAACTTTCCTGCCAAAATTAGAATGTTTGGAAGCTTGAATGGTATCTTGTAACTTGATGATTAAGTTGGTTGTGATAATAGCATCAATTAATAAAGATTATTTTCACTGAAAACGTCAAAAAGAAAAGGATCAAAGATGAAAGTTAAAGTTAGCTTGCTAACCCCCTCTCCCCTAAAAAAAAATAAAAATAAAAGGGAACATGCAGAATATGGAACAAGGTAACAGTCGCTGTAACTTTTAACAGATAAAGTGACTTGAAACTTTAGTTTTATATATTTCATAGCAAAATAAAATAGTTTATTGATAATCTGATCTTTTTTTATGTTGATTGAATGTAACTGCTACTAGTCGACTAGATTATTCTTTCAGATAATGGCAGTTTTATAGTCATACTCTTGTGTAGAGTTAACAAGTTTGTTAGCATTTTTGAAATGAGAGATGTAGTTTAGATCCAGCTTATGTTACATCAAATTGCCAAATGGATTACTTTTCATTGATGAAAATTCTGTTTGAGCAGGCTAAAGGAAATATGGAAATTTTGAAGGATGCACTATTTTGTCCTTTTCTACCTTTTGACCAAAACTAATATTAAATTCATCTATTTCCCTACCGTATCTATGATGCATCTCTTTTTTAGAATAATTTGCAAAATATCCCTTTGTCTTCTAGATTCTTTTTCCTGTTTAAGCATTCACTAGGATTTCTACAATGACAACTGGGTCAAACAATGGCATAATATCCTGTCACGGATTATATCTGAACACAGACTGTTGACTTGCAATCTAAGGCCAGTTAATTTAGGCTGTTGAAACTGAAACTATACTTGCTGAGCTGTAGGTTGGATCAATAGAAGGAAGAGTTGGTGTGCATCATTTGGATGATAGTCAGCAGGCTAAAAACTTCACTTTCAAATGCCACAGAGAGGGGAATGAAATATACTCGGTCAACTCTTTAAACTTCCATCCAGTAAGATTTGTGGTTCCATCTCTGTCTAACTATTCTACTTTAATGTGAGTAGCGGCATGGTATCCTATATTGTAAAAATTCTAAAAGAATAAGTCCTATAATGAATTCGGTTTACTTTGCATTTTGGAAGCTGCACTGTTATCTTTACATTTCAGTAATAAGTTTTCCCTTTATTGCAGTTCATAATTTTTTTTTTAGTGTGGAATGTAGATGTATAGTAGTGGAAATGACTTCTATTTCTCCTAAAATCTACACTGTGGTGTATTGACATTTTTTTTTTTATCAATTTCATTGTTTGTTTAAATATCTTTAATATCCTATACCTGTAGTTGTGGAAATTTCATACAAACTTCTTTTGCTTCAATTCTATTTGATGTTTTGGCAAATGCACAGCTGATTACTATATATCTATTAATTGTTATCTGTTGGTCTCCTTAAACTTGTGTAGCAAATACATACCTTTCTTTTGGCACCTCTAGACGCAAATCTACTGCAATTTTGGACACAAGAAATCACTGACAACGTATATTCACTTTAGTCTGTTCTCATTCCTCTGCCATCAATTTTGGATTTATTTTAGGTACACCACACATTTGCTACTGCTGGTTCTGATGGAGCTTTTAACTTTTGGGATAAGGATAGTAAGCAGAGGCTTAAGGTTATTCAATCTCTATTATCACTCATTCAATTACCAAACAATGCATATTGTAGTGATATTTTGGCATAATACATGCTTATCTAATGTGATCTTCTCTTATTTCAGGCCATGTTAAGATGCAGTCAACCTATTCCTTGCAGTGCCTTCAACAATGATGGTTCAATATTTGCTTACTCAGTATGGCTGTTATCTCATTCTGCTTAAGTTTGTGACATTGTTGAATAGCTTTTGGCAACCTTTTTTTATCATGCAAAATTTTTTACTCTAGCATTGGAAATTGTGATTTTTTCTTCCGCTGCTTGTCTATCCTTGTTCAATTAGTTATGAAGATACCCTGTTGCAAAAAAAAAAAAAAGGAAAAATAATAGTTATGAAGATACCTTGCTAAAACAGTCCTTGAGCACAGAATGTGTGTGAGAGGATGTCAAAATGCATGATAACAGTTCAGAATTTTCAAAGTAGATGTTCTGAGTCTACAAACAGAATATGGGACATTAGAAAGAGGGTTGTGGTAAACAGAGAAGAAAGAGAAAAAATGCCTCCTTTATAAAATATTGAATGACAACAAAGATAAGAAAATCATCTTTCAAGAGTTTCCCCTTCACAAAGGGTTTTCCCTTTCCATAACAGAGCTAATTCTTAGTTCCCAAATGCTAACAAATCTCCATGCTTTTCCGTTCTATATCTCCTAACTTTTAAGCTTACCCCTGTCCCTTCCAACTATAACCATCTAATTAGTTCCATTACTACTGTGTAAATAAATCTACAACTTCCTCAACCTCATACATCATACTATTAAAAAGGAAAGAAAAATAAGATAGATTTAAAAAGAAACTGCAAGAGAGGAGATCTCATATTTGTTAATGAACTTTTTTTGAGAATTGAGAAGCATCGTGGTTTTTACTTCCCAAGCATTACATGCATAAGACATATCTTTGTGAACTGCAGCTGTCTTTTTTTAGGGATGGAGGGGGAGACACCAAACTTAATTTACTTACTTATCGTAACTGATGGAAACCGAATAGGGAGAAGATGAGAGATTAAGATGCATTATTATACTCATCTGTGTTAGATTTTTCTATATTTCATGTATTATAATTACAAGCTTCATAGCCACTAGGGAGCGGTTTGACTGCGTGAATCAATCAAAACCATTGGGTTTTATTAAAAATTAAAATTTTATTAAAATCAATTAGAGAAATGTCTTTCAAAACTGGATTCTTTTGAAGTTTCTTAGGCAATTAGGATTTCTTGTACCCCATGTAATTGGACTATCTTTTATTTGATCCACTTTTCTTAATAGAACTTCTGCTATTTTTCATTTGATCCACTTTTCTTACTAGCACTTCTGTTTTTTCATGTAATATTTTTTAAATTTACTTTTATGATGTTAATCTTGCAATGTAATTTCTGTGTAAAATTTATTTCTGTTGGCAAATTCCTTTCTCATTGTAGGTCATAGTTTGCCGACAAAAGGTTTTGGAATTCCAAGTATTTGAGCTACCTTAATGGAAGTATTTATATTATCTGTATGGTTAAAACATGTGGAACTGATTTACTGATATCCTGCTTGTAGGTATGCTATGACTGGAGTAAAGGGGCAGAAAATCATTATCCGGCAACAGCGAAGACCTCCATTTTCCTGCACTTACCACAGGTATTTGGTTTGGCTACGCCTATGAAACCCACATACTCCAAAAAAAAAAATATCGTTGTACCCATATCATATCTTATAACGATAAGCATACAAAACTCTTGCATATGCATCTAATATAGTTTCCTCCATTTTTGTTATATTATTGATTTATACACTCAGGATACAACTCCAAAAACTTGTCTTCAAGTTTCTTACAGTCTTATTCTTCATCACATTGTCAGAGGAATTAGAGTACATGCTCCTTTATTTTATTTTTATTTGAATAGAAATAAAATCCACTCTGAAAAGGATTGGAATTTGGTTTGTGTATTCCAACCTTTTTTTTAATCCATGCCTAAAAGAATGTCCTCTATCATGTGTTACTGATATGTTCGTGTGAGAGGCAGGAATCTGAGGTTAAGGGCAAACCGCGCATTGGTGTGACCGGCAGAAGGTAGAGGACGCTGCTATGATACTGTTAGTGGGGTGTGCTGGCTTCGAAGATATTGTTGATTGATGCTAAGTGATATCTTTCATCCTGTGTTTGTATGTATGTATTGTAATGCAAGTGTGTATGGTTTGTGCCTTTTCCAGTTTTATGATCAAGTTTATTCTACGGTAACAGTCTGTAAGTAGGTTTTTTCATGACTATGCAAGACGACTTTTAGGTGCAAGTATAGATATCATTGTCAAATGTTGTAAAGGATAGAAAAAATCAGTGGTTAAGTTGTATAAATATAAATATAAATATTTTACCCTTCCAGCATCTTTATTTGTGAGAATTTATATGTAATGCAACAGTCGAATAGTATTTTGTTAATTTTATTTCATTATTTTATAACATTCTTAGCAAGCTAAAGGCATATCACGAATTTTAACGAGGACTTATCTACACACTCCTCTGGTCACGAATATAATCAACAAAAACTTGAAAACTAATCAATGGTTCAAATACAAGTTAATTTAACAGCCTATTTCATGTATTTATTTTTAAAAGTATCTATAAATTTGAGATTGACATAAAACCTAGTATGTTAGAACTTACTAGATAATTTGAGTCAGTTATCTATTTGTTTGATTTTTGGTTGATGTGTATGGTTAAATATTTGTTAGGAGATGTTAACTCTTTTAATGGATCTTAGTTACTTCAAGTGATTTGTCTGTAGAGATATCTTGATTTATCTAAAATAATTAAATTGATCTTTCATATTTTTTGCAATAAAGAAAGAAAGAAAGAAAAAATCATAGGTTTTAGGTTTGCTCAAATTCTTTAGTAGCCAACCATATATGTGAGTTAAATATGTTTCTTTTCTTTGAGGAAGTTAAATATATTTCTTATCCTTATACTAGTATAAATTTATAGATTTCAGTCTTGTTTCTTGCTTAAAATTTATTACCTAAAGCCCTTAAAAATAAAGCCATGTATTTTTAGTTGTTGATGACAAATCAAAACACAATCTTTATTAAATATTTATACCATTATGAATAAATTTTAAATAATTAAAACCACTATAATATTATTAAGGACCAAAAAATATATTCAATCTTTTAACAAAATATACGTTAAAAATTGTTTATAAATCGTATATCATTATAAGTAATTACAACATTAGTATATCATAATATGCTCCGCTGCTAAAGTAGGTTCAAGCTTATGAAATGAAAGATTGCATATAATCATAGAATTAAGTAATTTGGGCACAAGCTGTTAGTATTGGTTAGTAGCTGGTGTAACATCATCCATAATTGGCAAAATGAGAAACTCCAAAGAGATTGAAAAGCCTATTCTATTATCTTCCAAACATATATTTGTTGAGAAAATGCAACCCCCTGAAGTACCACTTATTTCCAAGTCCAAAGGAAAAAATACTTAAAAAAAATACTTGTTATTATCTGAAACCAATATATAGAATTGCAATATATTTTCATAAAAGCTCTATACTAGTTTCTCATACATACAATGACAAGAGTGTTGGTTGCATGTGGCCTAATCATTTTATCTTGCAACTTGACAACCCAATGAAAATTACAAACTTTTTTCTTAAATAATAATCATAACCTGATCAATGACCATGTAACCTGAACATACAAGATAATTTCAAGAAGATCAAAAGAAAATATTTAAGTGGAAGAGATGGTGAAAAACATATGCACAAATCAAGAAGTGTTGTCTCTTTCCAACAGAGATCATCTTCATGCAGAAGAAGGGATCATCTTGGACCTGAGAGTTCATCTGGCTGGATATGTGAGGTTGAGTCTACTACTATCCAATTTGCATTAGGGTGATGCATCATGTGATTGTTGTTAAAATCTTGTCGGTACGTCTCTTCTTTCTGCCATTGCTCCCATTTTTCGGCCAAACCATCGCCTTCTAGCATTCTCACTACCTCGGACATCTTTGGTCTTTCCATAGGGGACCCTTGTGTGCATAGTAAAGCTACTTGAATTAACTGCTCTACCTCATCATCATCATAATTTCCCTTTAATTCTGCATCTACCAGTGTTTCCAACTTCTTGTCTTTGAGAAGTCCTTTAACCTGGATTCAAAACAATGTCACACAGTTGCCAACAATTAAACGATTAGTCATTGGTGTTGATATGACATGTAGCCTATGCAATGCAAAAATGAACTAAATGGGGTTACAAAATTCTAGTTAAGGATGTGTAGCAAGAAGCAAATAAGTACAGGGTCGGCCCAAGGGTAAGGCTACTAGAACTCAGCTTTAGGTCTACCAAGAAAACTTTATCTGTCATTAACTTCAATAAACAAAAGGTCACATATGCAGACAAAAATGCCACATATATTAAAACTTGTTTTAGAAATCACCGACTATTGAGAATTATTGGCCCGACCCTGAATAAGAACTCCTCAACATGCAATGAGATTATCAATTACACCTCTACAAGAAACCAATAAACAAAAAATGACTTATATATGCTTTTGGTCCTAGTAATATACCTACTTTTCTAATGACACATTTGAAGATAATTGAAAACCTACCCAGTCAAGCAACATGACATCATCATCATTGGCAAGACGTGCTAAATCAAAAGCCCTTTGTCCAGTTATTAGTTCAAGAAGCATCACGCCATATCCAAAAACGTCGGTCTTTTCTGAAGACTTTCCAGTTGACAAGTACTCAGGTGCTATATGCCCAATTGTACCACGAACGGCAGTAGTAACATGTGTATCTTTGTAATCCATAAGCTTTGCTAAACCAAAATCTCCAACAACTGCTTCAAATTCCTCATCCAACAATATATTTGCAGCTTTGACATCGCGGTGAATAATCTTAGGGTCACAATGATCATGCAAGTAGGCAAGCCCCCTGGCAGCTCCCAGCGCAATATTCTTCCGCATTTTCCACTCAAGCGGCGGTTCAGATTCATTACGTTCTACAACAACACAATCAACATACATAAACACAGTTTTAATATGAAACTGGAAATTTGAAAGTCAACAGTAAAAGCATTCATTTGCACTTGAAATTTTGAGCTAATAGGGGTACCTCGTAAACATGATGCTACACTTCCATTAGCCATGTAAGGATACACAAGCAAGCGTTCAGTAGATGTCATGCAAAAACCACGAAGCCGAAGCAAATTACGATGCACAGCCATGCTGATCATTTCGACTTCTGTTTGAAATTGCAGCTCCCCGCCCTGTGTGCGTTCCTCTTTAAGTCTTTTTACTGCTACAAGAGTGCCATCCGCTAAGCGTCCTTTATAAACCTTTCCAAATCCACCTCTACCTAGAATGTTTTTGTTACTGAAGTTATCTGTTGCTACTAGCAGCTCGCGTAGAGAAAACCTTTTAAGCTGACCAAGGTGAACTTCAGGATCCTCCTCAGCTGCCAGTAAAAGACAGACAAAATGTTGGTTCACGAGTAATAACTATAAAATGTAGCATTTATCAGCATGTATACCATCTGTTCTGATATTTAACTAACCAGGAACATCAAAGAAATGATCCTGTGGTTTTCTTTTTCGCCAATATGCAAGTGCAATTGCAGGGGCTGCAAACAACAGAGCAGCACCAGCAGCAACTCCCCCAGCAATAGCACCAGTGTTACTGCTACCTGCAAAAAGGATCAAAATTTTAATAAGAAATTATAACCGTATACAAACATTACGATTATAGTTTCCTCTCTAAAATTTAACCGTGAAGCACACCAACATCAAGAAGGTTTAAGCATGAGGGAAATGCAACTTGGTTAGTTTGGTTGAAGAAAAACCATCCTTAACCTTTGCTTTAGCTTAACAACTCAAACTTTTACATCAAGCGACTGTTTAACATGGCATCAATATCAAGTTGACCTAGTTTGGTTGTTTTTTCAGTCTTAAAATTACTATTATTTTTATATATAAAAAAGTTGAGGCTGGTTTCAATTCAAGAGAGTTATGAGCAAGGTAGAGTTATATTCTGAATTGAAGCTCTCATTTCAAGTTATTCTTTTAAAAATTTAAAATCACTGTCAATAAAAAACAGACATCAAAGAACCTGAAGAAGCTTGTGACGGTGGAGAAAGTGGCGCAGGAGCGTTTTTTGGTTGTTTCAAACCAGGATTATTGTTATAACTGTAAAGTGGAACACAAGGGATTAGCAAAAAATTTAGGTCATCTCTCAACAATAAGACATAGATAAGAACATAATTATTTGCACCAACCTGATAGGAGTAAACAATGAAAATGAACCATTCACTGGAACGTTCCCTTCTAGCTGGTTGTTTGAGAGATCACTGTAAACCAAGATTGCCATCGTGTCAATTTACATATGGAAAAAATATGATTCTAGCATAAATATGAAATCATAATATACTTTGACTATAACTCATGGGAAAATCTAAATAAAGGAGTAACACTCACAGAACTTGCAGCGTCGTAACAGTTGTCAAAGACACAGGAATGCCTCCAGTCAAGCTGTTATTATTGAGACGCCTATTTAGGAGAACGAGATGAATAATTAGTTTTCTCTAAACAAATGATAAAATATAATGTATTAATAAATCATGATAGGAAAATAGTTATCAAATGCATAACAAAAGTGTGTTTATTAGCATAGGAAGGGTATATAACAAAATTCTACTATGCAAAGTGAATTTGTAAAAACTGCAAGGCGTGTTGGATTATCACATCTAATCAATATTACTTAATAAAAAAATTCAGATGTGGTTATGCTAAATCAAGCGTTACTGTATACCAGTCAACTCAGAAACATGAAACTTCAAGCAAACTTCACTCCCGTGGTCCATCAGTGAGTACATAAGCACACACGTATTATGTTGAATTGGTTACACCAATTACATATACAAGTTGTATGATCCGAGTTAGACATACAAAAATCCAAATCAATATGGAGTAAGGTAGGGTACGGGTGAATTTACCAATGGATATTAAATTAAATGGACCATTGGAGACCTAAAGCTCATAGTCCAAAGAAAGTATGAGTAGGGGATTAGTTTGGCCAATGCCTAATTGATCAGCACTAACCTAGAAAACTGTATAGTCATAGAAAGAGATCTAGTTGATCGAAACATGTAACAGATACTGTTGAGATTTCTTTCATTTGAATCAAGGGGGGGAGGGGGGGCAACCTTAAATCTTTCATTCAATTGTGCACATTAATATAAATTGCAGATTAAAAATATGAGAATAAGGAAAGTATGTCATACAAGAAACGTAATCTTCCAAGCTTGCCCAATGTATTCGGTATGGGACCACTTAAATGGTTCAAGTAAAGATCCAAGCTCACCAAGTTTGTCAAATTTCCTAGCTCTTCTGGGATTTTTCCTGTTATATTATTGCTATAAAGTTCCCTGCCATTGGAAAGGGGGAAAATTTTCAGATTTGTGCAAACAAAAAAGGCCAACAAATAATTGAAAGGCGAGAAATCACATTCATATGATTTGTATAAAGCTGATATGTTGTGAACGCGACCAAACAAACCAAAATAGATTCACAACTTACAAGTACTGCAAATTTGGGAGCTGACCAAGGTTCGAAACCAGTGTACCGGAAAGTTCAGCATTTCCAAGATCACTGTCCAAATGCAAAAATAAAAATGTAATTCACTGCGTGAACAATTATTCCTAAAACTACGAGAGAAAATGACATGAACTTACACACGGGTCACGCTGTTATCACCATTGCATGTAACATGAAACCACGTACAAGGATTGACAAGAGTAGCATCCCAACTTTGAAGAACATTGTTAGGATCATTCAAGTTGCTCTTCAATGCATTCAGGGCGTCACCTGTGCTAAAAAGAAACAATCTTCAGTTGCAAACATCCTTAATATTAACTTGTGTGGAGTAGGATATCACGTAAGTGTTGGCATCAACGGATGGTGCAATGCGAAATAATGTTTACATTCCGGAATCAGTAACATGAACCCCAACTTTCATTTGTCAGCATTAGTACCATACACCTAAATACTAGGCCAAATAATATAAACAAAGCAAAATGAAAAACAAAAAAAACTTTTAAACAAGAATAAAACCATTTTGAAAAGCCATTCTAATAGAACGAAGTCCTATATTACATAGCACCAACACTTCAGGTTGAAGGCATGTTCGAGTGTAGAACACATCAATGTCTCACACTCATACAACACCGATACGTGTAGTTTACATTCAATCGCTTTGATTTTCTAAAAAATATAACTATGTCTTATACAGTATAGGCTGTCAAACCTAGCTCATGATTATGTCACAGTATTACCACCATCAATTCTAGTCATCAATGAATTACCTAACCTAGGGATTAAGCACTCACAAGTCAACAATCACGAAACAACTTAATCTAGTGACACAGAACACCATCGTGTATGAAATTTACTAAATTCTTCAACCATATGATCAAATCTTTCTAGCAAAAACATTACAGCTGCAGAATATTTGGGTTGAAGTATCACAAAAGCTACTACAAGTCTACTATGAAGTTTTTTCCAAGTTTTATTTTTCAATCAAACATATGAATGACCATTATATAAAACAATAAAGCTAAAGGGCAACCTAGTAGATAAAAAATAGGTGAATTTTCCAAATCATAGTCATTTAAAGCACCCATTTAAGTGATAGAAACATTTATGTCACAATTAAAAAACCTCAAAAAGTAAGGACAAAAAAAAAAAGAACCACCCACCTTCCGTATTGGAAGAAGATTTAAGCAACAAATCAAACACCAAAATAGCCCAAAAAAGAAAGGAAGCTTTAGAAGATGAAGTCACTCGTTCCATGTTTCTTCTTCTTCTTCTTCTTCAATTACAACAACACCTTCATAACCATATTCATATAACCAATTGATTCCCTAATAAGAAACACAAACCCTTTGTTGATAACAGTTGATCTACACGAAACCCAACAAGCTCCACAACATTTTGACCTCGTTGACCAAACGAAAAAATGGTTAGTGAAGTTGGTAATTTGGCAAAATCGAATAATGGGTAGCTCCAAAATCTGTTCTTTTTGAGTTGTTACTGTTGATGGGTTGGAATAGAAGATGAAATATGAGATTGGGTGTGGAGGGATTGAGGTGAAAATGGAGAAAGCCAAGTCAACGAATGTTTTGCATCCTTTCTTTTACTCAGAAATTTCTTATTCTAATTACTAATTAATTAATTATTATTCTTTTCTTTTCTTTCTTTCTAAATTTAATCATCATCATTTTTCTTTGTTTTACTTGCATGAGTATTATTAAAGTTTAACTTTCTATCACTGTAACAAAATTTATACAGTCAACAAAATATATGATTAATAAAATAAATAATTATTAATAAAATTTTAATCGATTATGTAAATATAAATTTATAAATAATTATAATAAAAATAAAATGTTATTAATAATTTTTTATGATATAAATTTTTTCTACACTTAGTTATGTATAAATTGTGAAGAGAGAGAGAGAGAGAGAGTAGGGTCAAAGATGCACGCTTGCACGGCTGTGACTGTCCCCACACAACTCTTGCCTCCCTGTAAGAAGAAAGAAACTTCAATCTTTCAATCTTCAAACGTTAAAAAAGTAAATACAGTATACTAATGTTTATGTGTGCGTCACTCATGTCATATTGATACATAGTACTGTCGTTTTATTTATTCAATACCTAATATAACTGTATCTATACGAGTTTTGCTATTTTCATGTCAAAATTTTACTCAAGGTGAACCTATTGAACTTGTGGTTAATTACTTTAACAAATGATTAATTAATATAAGCTGTCGTAATTTATTAATTATTTAGTTATTATTGAGGATGAAAAATTTAGTGTCGCTATTTTCGTATTTATCTATTTTTTACTATTGAAATTAAAATTAGTCATTGTTTAAAGTTGAAGTTGAAAAAAAAAAATGAACTTTGAGTTTATATATAATGAATAAGAGTATTGAATTTGGAGTAATCTAGTATAAGTTTTATATTGATGAGATGTTTTTTATCACCTCAATGCTCTCTAAATTCATTAATTTAAATGTGTTAATTAGAATTTTAATATGAGTGAAAATATATACCTAACGGTTGCATTTGCTAAATACACTAATACAATACTTGAAAACATTTAAAAACATGCTTGTTGAGAGCTCAAAACAAAAAGTTAAAGTTAATAAACACACATGCCTTTGTTTACACCTATAAAAAAATAAAAGAAGAAAAACACATGCATATAGAGAGAGGGAAGACAAATAAAACAGGGATCTTTTGTGGACATGGACATTTATTTGACTATAGAAAAACAGGTAAAGTCTTTGGTCAAACAAAGTATTGCTACCATGTGCTTGTTAAAAAATTTATTAAAGAAATCAAACCTAAAAATTGTGTTGAAGAAGATAATTCAACAATTATATATATATATATATATATATATATATATATATATATATTTCACGTATTCAATTAAATGATGCAATTACAGATTTATAATTTTCAATCATTTATCTGTATAAAATTAATTATATAATTTAAAATGTTTGATCTTAAATTTAAAGATAAAATTAATTTTAATATAAATTTTATTTAATCTATATTTTCATGTATTTTTTTATATCTTTTTTTTCTAATATATATATCAAATGTTTGACGAAACATTTTTCAAAATAAGATTTAAACTTCCTAGGAGATGAATACAACTTCCAATGCAAAAAATCTACATTTGATTTCTTAAAATTTTCCTTTATTATTATTGTGCAACAAATTGTCAAGAATTTGAAGCATAGAAGCATTAGAAAATTGGAGCAAGTAAACATCAATCTATCTACTAACGGTTTACTACTAAAGTGACCAAGTCATTCACGCCTATACGCAATACACATCGTTGACTGTCACAACCACTTAACTTAGGAACCAGATACCAATCACTTGTTTTCTTATAATAAATATGTAAAGATTCAAATCACTAACAAAATACTACATATTTAACATATGCTTTTATAATTTTCATCCACGTCATGCATATTTAGAAATTAAATTTTAATTATTTTTATAAAAGATAATTAAATTATAATTTAATTAATAAATATAAATATAAATGTAAATATAAACTAAATATATCAATTTTTATTGACTAAATTATAATTTAATTATCTCTTATAAAAATAATTAAAAAGGATAGTAGTGTTTACCCAAATTATTAAGACAAAAAATATTTGATCACAATTGTCCAGAAATTAATTAAATTCATATAACAACAGCTACATAAACACTTTTTAACATAGGATTAAAAACTATAAAAAAACATTTAATTTTTATGTATTGATATATAAACTTTTTACACAATCAGTAAATTAGTAAATTATGATTGATTATATTGTATAAATTTTTTATATTAATTTATTATATTTTATCTTTATTTATATGAGATAACATAAACACCGTTAAAAAAAAATGATATATGTCTTTGTACATAAATAAAAAGAACTTTGATAAAAAAAATTCATCAACTTTTTACTTTCTCCTATTTTAAAGTTAATAAATTTCTCAAGTCAAATTTATCAAAATTGCTGAGATCATTTACGACTCACTCCAACATAAATTTTCAATTTTTTAAGTATGCTCGTTTGGGAAAGAAAAAAAAAATATATATATATATATATATATATATATATATATATATATATATAATTGCAGCACCCAAACTCCCTGCTCTGGCAGTTGCAGCGTAGGGTTTGTTAGAGTTCAGCACTGCTTGGCGTTTTATTGGGCCTTACAGGTGGCCCATTTAAAAGGCTTCTTCAATTGTTGACCCAATAAATAAATGGCTTGTTCAGTTAGTTACATTCACATTCACATTCACATTCATTACAGTACAACATTTAACCACTTTGCTTTATTGGCTACTCATTATTTGTTCCATTCAATAGCTCTGTTGTGTTGCTCTGTCAACCTTCAACAAGAGTTCAACATTAAATGAAAATATAGATATTCAACAACTTATGAATATGAAGAAACAAACTTCAAAGAGTAATTTGGTGAAAGATAAAATGTTCTTATTTTCTTTTGGTTTTATTTTATATATACAGTATACTTTCATCCCTTACTATATTTAATATGTTCATTTTATATGAATATTCTTTAAATTATTTTGTATGTATGTAAACTTGTTTAACATTCATTTTTCATTTTGCAAGTTGCATAGTAGAATAAATTATGAGTATATTTATAGAAAATTAATAAAAAAAAAGTATATTATTAACTGGTCAATATATGATAAAGTTATTAAAGTAGTATAAAAAGTTACAACATTCATAATGAAAAAAATTTCGTTTGCATAAAAGTAAAAATAAAAATAACGTTGAAATAAAATTAATATATTATATTTTTATTAGTCATTCTTTATTGCATTATAATGATCAAATTTATTTATTAATGTTAACACAAAATATCATTATCATCGCTCTTCGTACATTATTAATTCTTTAATAACGGTAAGAGATTAACTATTTTGTCTAGATGACGATTCCTCAACCGACTAGTCAAGATGATTGCATAAACAATCGGCGATTTGTGACTATCAAACATACATCCATTCATATAGTTAAATTCAATATATGTTCATCCTATATCAATATCTAAAAAGTATTTTTCAATAACAATTCAAATCAAATATCATTTTATGATTTATCAAGTCATAAAAATATTAAGAACAAAGATAAACATTAATATCTATGAATAACTACAATAAATATAACTTAAGAGTAAAAGAGAGGTAAAAGAGTATGGTTAATTACGTATAATTTCAACAAAAATGAGTTTAGCTACTTATCCACAAAAATGATATCAAAAGAGAAGTTTTCAATGATACTTCAAGATCTCTTCAATAGTTTGTGTTATTTCTTTGGAAGTGAAATTTATTTTTCTTAGCTTCAATTTTTTCCTTTATATAACAAGTAAGTAAGTCAGTAAGTGAATAATTTGCAGGATGACCAGAAATTCTTTGGATAAATTGTGCATTTCTTCACTCTAGAGAAATGACTAGAAATTCTTTCGATAAATTGTTCATTTCTTCATTCTAGAGAAATTTCTTAAATACCCTAGCTAGTTCAGAATTGTTTGGCCACTTTGTTTTGAAATTTCAATTTTTTTATTTTTATTCTTTTTATTTACTTATTTTTTTTTTAATGTTTTCAATAGGTTTGGCTAACTCAATTTAGCCAGTGAAATTTTGCTAGCCTAGACTAGTTAACGTGCAAACTTGCTTTCAATCCAATCTTTTTTTTAGAAAACATAAAACAAGTGATAAAATGTATATTTTTCAGTCTCTCGTGAAATACTCAAAATTACAAAACTATTATTAAATTAGGATTAATTAACATGTTTGTCACCAAATTAAGTCAACAACTGATTTAAATAGTTTGTAAGTAAAATTGACAATTATAACCTCTTATTCTCGATACTATTTTTTTATCGCATACATGAAATTGTAATGTGAATGTTGATATTAACTAATTTATCTAAGATTATTCTTTTTAACGTCAATTTATCCAAGACTATTTTTACATAAAGTTGTTTTCATTAGTGTAACTTTCGATACAATATTTAAAAAATATTTTATCTTTTAAGATGTTATTGAAAGATTGTTTATTTTATGTGTAGATTTTTATAAATGTTTGAACGTATTTAACTTGATTTTTTATGTTTTAAGATAAATAATATTTCATTCATTCTTAATTATAAGTAAAAAAGTATATATATTTGTTGGTTTAAGTATAAGCAAAAACAATTAATCTACCCACATTTAATAGTATTGTTCCAAAAGTATTGTTGCATTAATT
>JBBPBT010000629.1:691306-712135 GCA_037974875.1 Cicer bijugum | reverse complement strand
AACAAAAAAAAAAAACCACCTTGCACGCACTATACAATAGCCAAAGCAATATATATATGTAATACACCACAACCCAAAAACCAAGTTAAGGTTCCTAAGCAATAAGATACATTGATTCTTTGTTTGTTGTTTTGGCTCTCCGCCAAAAAAAAAAACAACAATTGCATTCAAAAGGGTGTTTCCAAGTTTCATTTTTTTCTCAAATCACACATCACACAAATCACTAAAAAAACAAAGTGTTCATAAATGACAAATTACTCATTTTTTTTCATAGACAATAAACATAGTAAAACACCCTTTTGTTTGTTTAGGTGTTTTTGAAATTTTTAGAAGTTACATTTACAGTTATGGCTTTTATTGAAAACAGAGAACCAAAGAGTTTCTCTGTTTTCCTCTGTTTCTCAATTTTCTATGCTACACTTTTGTTGAATTGTAACCATGTTTATGGCCAAACATCAACTGTTTTTGCCTGCGATGTTGCCAAGAATTCAAGTTTAGCAGGTTATGGATTCTGTGACAAGTCATTATCGGTGAAAGAAAGGGTTTTGGATTTGGTGAAGAGGTTAACATTGAAAGAGAAAATTGGGAACCTTGGAAACTCTGCTGTTGAAGTGAGTAGACTTGGAATACCAAAATATGAATGGTGGTCTGAAGCTCTTCATGGAATCTCCAATATTGGACCTGGAACACATTTTTCAACTTTGGTTCCAGGTGCCACTAGTTTTCCTATGCCTATTCTCACTGCAGCTTCTTTCAACACTTCACTCTTTCAAGCCATTGGAAGTGTGAGTTTTCTCTTCAATTTTTTTTTGCCATTCCTAATATATTTCATCTGAAATGAAATATAGTCAAAAAAGATATTGAAAAATTGGTATATTAATACATCAATGTTTTAAATATGTTTTTATTATATTTTATTTTAGAGTGGATAAACTATAAAGAAATCTTCTTGTATTCTTTTTTCTTTCTTGGGAGTGACTCCTCAAAAACTGGTAAAGGGTGCTGTTTATTTTTTACTTGCATTCCCTTCATTTAAAAATCTATGCATCTACATAGTTAATATATCTCCATTATTGATTTGAGATCGATCGGTTTATGTTGCACATTTATTAAATTATTTTTACCATTAATTTGAGATCAGACAATTGAGATTAATAAAATATGTAAAGTATTTATTATGTAGAGTTCAATTCACTCTTTTAATGAATAAAGACATAAAAAGTTGTTAATTTTATTCATAGGAGTTGTTAGATATCTTTCTGAAATTTTCAGAATTTGGTGAGGTTTTGAATAAGAAAAATGCAGTTTTGTTAGTTTGATTCTGAAATAATACATTGTTATTTACAAGAGTAACATAAGTCCTTAATATTGTGGGATTATTTTGGTAGTTGTATGCTGATTTAAAAAAATGGAGTAGAAGAGAGGATAGTTAGTTGTTCTTAAATGAGTTGGTTTGAGTATTAATAGTAGGTGGTTAATGATCATAATTGTATCCTGTAATAACAAGGATAGGAGATTTGTTGTTGGCATTTGTGGTAGGAGTAGGTGAGAATTTGAGGCTGAGAAGTAATGGTGTACACTGCATTTTTTGCAGCAATGTTCCTACTTTTATGATACAACTTGTACTTATTACTCCCTCTTTGCCTCAATATAACATTAAAATTTTATAGTACCTTAATATTTCTTTTAAATTTTTAACTGTATATTAATTATTATTTTATTTATACACTATAAATAGTTCACACAGTTTTTAAATAAATACTATAACAAATATATCAATTTTTGTTGATCCATTTTTTATTTTAAATAAAGCGAGAGGGAGTAAATGTTAAGATAGTTTTGAAGGTATTAGTGATTAAAGATTTAAAAGGAAGTAGATGGTGGTTGTTTTATTTCAAGAAATACAATAGTAAATGAAATTCTTTATCTTTTTCAGTCTCCTTTCTTTATTGCTTTTGTCATAAAGCTGAAAGCCTTTTAGGTACAAATGTTAATTTGAGAAATACAATAGTAAATGAAACAAAAAATATGGATGAATTTGTATCAAGATATTTAACATTATTATAATTATTTTCAGCTGGCATATTGAAGCAAAAGTGAATTATTAACTGCTTTAACTAATGAAAAAAAGGCAAGAGTTCATTATATTTTGCTGCAGAAGTATATACTTTGTGATAATTATCAAGTATTTAAATTTAAGTTTAGACACTAAACTAAAAAAAAAAAAAGGTTTCAAGTGGTGGTGTTAAGGGATAATTTATGGTAATTAATTTCAGGTGGTTTCAACTGAAGCAAGAGCAATGTACAATGTAGGATTGGCTGGTTTAACATATTGGTCACCAAACATAAACATATTCAGGGATCCAAGATGGGGAAGGGGACAAGAAACACCAGGGGAAGACCCTTTGTTAAGTAGCAAATATGCATCAGGATATGTCAAAGGTTTGCAACAAACTGATGATGGAGACTCCAACAAGCTTAAGGTTGCTGCTTGTTGTAAACATTATACAGCTTATGATTTGGATAATTGGAAAGGTGTTCAACGTTACACCTTCAATTCTGTGGTAATCTCCCAAAAAACCAGTTTCAGTTTTGAGTTTTAAGGTTATGGTGAATGCGGAAAATTATATTTTGTTACCCCTTTTATTTGTTGATTTTGTTAGGTGACTCAACAAGATTTGGATGACACATTTCAACCTCCATTTAAGAGTTGTGTGATTGATGGAAATGTTGCCAGTGTCATGTGTTCCTATAACCAAGTTAATGGAATACCAACATGTGCAGACCCTGACCTCCTTAAAGGAGTTATCAGAGGCAAATGGAAATTAAATGGATATATTGTTTCTGACTGTGACTCAGTAGAAGTGCTTTTCAAAAATCAGCATTATACCAAGACTCCTGAAGAAGCTGCAGCCAAAACCATACTGTCAGGTAACAAGATATGAGAATTTGTATGAGTAAATAGTCATTTTGGTACTTGAATATGTCAGGCGGTGTCACTATAGTCCTTGAACTAATCAAAATCACAAAAGCATCCTCAAATTTGTATATCATAACTCAATTTAGTCCTTGAATGTGTCTTCTATTAGTCAATTTATCAAACTATTAACATAAGCTACACTCAAGAATGTTTTTGTAATTTTGAAATATTCAGGGACTATAGTGACACACCTCATAATTTAGGGACCAAAATATCTGATCACTCTATCAAATTTGTGCTTACATATTCCAACGGAAATTAATAACTGTGATAGTGAATTATAAAATTAATTGTTGCAAATTATACAAGACTGTTTACTTATCTTTGCTGTATGTAAATTTTGATTTCACAGGATTAGATTTGGACTGTGGAAATTATCTTGGCCAATATACAGAAGGAGCAGTGAATCAAGGACTTGTGGATGAATCATCCATTGACAATGCCATCTCAAACAATTTTGCGACATTGATGCGTCTTGGTTTCTTTGATGGTGATCCAAGCAAGCAATCTTATGGAAACCTTGGTCCAAAGGATGTGTGCACTTCAGATAACCAGGAGCTAGCTCGTGAAGCTGCAAGGCAAGGGATTGTGTTGCTTAAAAATAGTCCTGGATCATTGCCTCTAAATCCCAAATCCATCAAATCATTGGCTGTTATAGGACCTAATGCTAATGCTACAAGGGTCATGATTGGAAACTATGAAGGTATCCAAATTTCCTACTTCTGCAATTTTCAAAATGTTATGAACAGCAACACTCTGCTTCAAAAGAAACAGATACAAAAAACACGACCAAAGAACACATAAGGTTTGATTACAGGGTTTGTCTAATTGTGTCAACGCCTCTGATTGAAGAGTGGTTGCAGCTACTTTCTATTATTCAAGCTCAGGGTTATAGATTACAACTTGTGTTTAAATACCACGGTTCTAATTACAACATGTGTTTAAATACTACTTGTTAGCTCGAGCAAACTGACCACTTATCAGTAAACTATGAGCATATGACTTAGCCATATGGATATAATATAAAGTTAGGAACTAGGCTAAATTTGGTTGATGCATCCATTATATCTATATAGAAACAAAAAACATACTAACTGAAAAGAAAATTGATTAAATGGCTTGTTATTAAAGTTGAAGACTTGTTATCATTAACTTGTTTTTGACATTACATTTGACGAGTTTCTGAAATTTTGCAGGCATCCCTTGCAAATATACATCACCCTTGCAAGGCCTAACAGCCTTGGTTCCTACGAGTTATGCTCCTGGCTGTCCTGATGTGCAATGCGCCAATGCTGAGATAGATGACGCCGCAAAGATTGCAGCCTCTGCAGATGCAACCGTTATTGTGGTAGGTGCAAATCTAGCTATAGAGGCAGAAAGTCTTGACAGAGTTAACATTCTACTTCCAGGACAGCAGCAACAGCTAGTGACTGAAATTGCAAATGTATCCAAAGGGCCTGTGATTCTTGTCATAATGTCTGGAGGAGGCATGGATGTTTCCTTTGCCAAAACTAATGATAAAATAACAAGCATTTTGTGGGTTGGCTACCCTGGCGAAGCTGGTGGAGCTGCCATAGCTGATGTGATTTTTGGCTTCTATAATCCTAGTAAGTCATACAAAGTTTTCCACAATGTTTTAAATTGTAGTTGCGGTTGCATTATAATCCCTACTTTTTTTGGAGAATCGCAGTCAAATGCCACTGATACGACTTTATTTGCAATCACTGCGATCAAGGAGACATAAAAAACCTTGATGTCGCGATCCAAATCATGGATATTTTTTACAACGTTGACATTGGTGGATGATTTTTTGATGCAGGTGGAAGGCTACCCATGACATGGTATCCACAATCATATGTAGAAAAGGTACCAATGACAATCATGAACATGAGGGCTGATCCTGCTACTGGTTACCCTGGTAGAACTTACAGATTTTATAAAGGAGATACTGTTTTCTCATTTGGAGATGGAATGAGCTTCGGCACCGTCGAACACAAAATAGTTAAAGCACCTCAGTTGGTGTCTGTTCCTCTAGCAGAGGATCACGAATGTCGTTCCTTGGAATGCAAGTCACTTGATGTTGCCGACGAGCATTGTCAAAAATTGGCATTTGATATTCACCTTAGTGCCAAGAACATGGGAAAAATGAGTAGTAGCCATACAGTATTGTTGTACTTTTCTCCTCCTAATGTGCACAATGCACCTCAAAAACACTTGTTGGGTTTTGAGAAAGTGCAATTGGCAGGAAAATCAGAAGCACTAGTTAAGTTCAAGGTAGATGTTTGCAAGGATTTGAGTGTGGTCGATGAAGTTGGCAAAAGAAAAGTTCCCTTAGGGGAGCACATACTTCATGTTGGAAACTTGAAGTATCCATTGAGTGTGAGGATTTGAAACAAGTCTTCAAATCCTCTATATTGAGTTTTTATTTCCAATTTCTTCATTGGTTTCCTTCGAAAAGAATTTTTGAAGAAAACCATAAATAAGTTTGAGGTAATTGTAACAAAATTATGCGATTTTTAACATTATATGCAAATCACAAATTTGAAATCAAAATATAATTTCTACTATAAACTCATTTTATGTATGATTTGATTAAGTGAGTAAAAAATTTCATGCCACATTCTGCTGTCATGTTTGAGATATGCAAATGCAGTCCTTTCAGGCCATTTCTACCAATATAGGAATTAGGAGAGAAATGATTGTATAGAATAGAGATACATATTTTTGCAAAAGGTGCCAAATCACATCACATATATAGATATGGCCGATTAACCTTTTTGTTACAAAATATAAAAGTAGGAAGCAACCCAAATAACCTTTTATTGTAAAACAAACAAAAATCACATTAAAATCGGAAACATGTGAAATGAAATTAGTCTGCTTAGTTGATGGAATTGGAAGGAACTCTATACTTATGAAGAGCAGCAATCAAATCATCAACATAATGATTATGAAGATCTTTTGAACTGAAAACCTTTCCCATCTCTTTAGCATTGTTTCTATAAGCACTTCCCTCTTCATCCACTATTGCCAGCCTCAATGTGTCTGCTACAGAGTCCCTAGTAAAGGACCCATCTTGTTCACTCCTTGGCACCTCAATAGCCACTTCCTTTTCAACCAATACTCTTGAAAACAAACATTGGTCAAGCAAATAAGGCAGTGTCACAAGAACATGTCCAAAATGAAGCTTCTCAATGACAGAACCTGAACCACAATGACTCATACACCCTCCAATTGATCCATGAGCTAAGATCTTAAGCTGAGGTGCCCATGTTTTCCAAACAATTCCACGTTCCTTAGTTCTGTCCTCAAAACCCTCAGGTAACTCAAGTGTACCCTCTTTCAGATTCTTCAAAGCCCAAAAGAAAGGTAATCCAGAAAGCTCAATTCCATAAGCTAACTCAGTTAAATCTTGCTGACTCAACTTCAACTCACTCCCAAATCCAATGTAAACAACGGATGATGATTCTCTTGTATCCAACCAATCCTTGATTTTCACCCAATCAGGATCATTTTCTTCCTCTTCATCGTCTCTTATCTGCATAGATGGTGGAAGCAACCCAACTGGAACAACAGGAACTTCGTAACGATTCGAGATATAATCTAACCATTCACCTTCAAGTTCTCTAGAAGTTCTCAAAAGAAAAAGATCACAACTTGAATAAGCTTTGTTAAGATCAAAACCAGCCATTCCTCCTGATTCATCTTTAAGAGCTGTGAATGCTCTAATAATCTCATAAGGCTTAAGATGAATAGTTGTTTCAAAAGGAACAAACTTTGGTGGACCACACATGTCTTCAAGTTTGAAACTTGACTTAACTTGATCCTTAGGTGGATCAAAGAAACATTTGTTCCAAGCTGGTGTTATGTTGTAATGTGCACAAGAAATGTTGAGGCTTTTAGCTATTGGTGCTAACCAACCAGATGCAAAATCATAGAAAACCCAATCAGGTTTTGAAGTTTTGAGAATCTCAGTGACATCATGTTGAAGACCTTCATAAGCTAGTTTAAGGTAACGGTTCATATTGTGTGAAGTGATATCCATGGTGCTTTCTACACCTTGTGGGAGATTCTCTATTTGTGGTAAAGGTAATTTGACTAGTTTGATGAATGGTTGAAGGGTTTTGGGTGTTTTGGGAATATGATCAATGTTTTTGGGACTGTTAATTAAGGTAACTGTGTGACCCTTTTGAGCAAGAATCTTGGCAACCTCAAAGTAAGGGTATATGTGTCCCATAGCTAGCCATGGGAGCATTACAACATGAAGAGGTTTGTGTTCAATGTTGTTGTTGTTGTTGTTGTTGTTTTCATTACCAATTGAACCCATGAGGACTTGGATTTGTTAGGAAGATGGAAGATGGAAGTAGGAAGAGTTAGGAGTAGAATGCAAGAGTTGAAGATATAATATATAGTCTCAAAATTAATCAAGTGTATTGTTTATTTTTATTTTTAATAAATCACTCATCACTTATCTAAGACAAAACTAGTTGTTACTTAAAAGATTGATGTTATTTTGTTTTATTTTTTTACAATAGAGGCAACGAGGTTTAAACTTACGAATTCATAGATATTACTCAGATTTCTTACTACAACAAACTAAGCAAAAAGTGATATTTTTTTAACATTAAAAATGGATATAGTATCTAACTCCGTATAAAAATACACAATTTATAATTATCAATGTGTTTTACATATTTTTGAATCCCTCGTGTGGCACGCATCCAGCATGGCTTATTTCGGATATATGCAACGTTAATTTTTATTTTTTTATTTTGTGTTTCAATACAATGTTATTTTATTACCACGACAACACATTGATCTTCCACGAGAACCTTGCAGTCCATTATTTTATTGTAAAATATAAAAAAGCGGTTCCAAATACTCAATAAAAATATATTACAATAAATCTTAATCCTCCAGCAACTATTGACAGAAATAAACAAACCCCAAAAAAGTTATTGATTCTCAATTAATTTAGTTGATATTTATGTCTAGTGTATTCAATCAAAATCATAAGATGCACCTACATATGGCAATGATACTATAGCGTTGGAACATGTCATCACATTAAAGGTTATTACTTTAATATACTAATTATAATTTATTATAAAAAAATATACAAAAAATAAACATGTTACTAAAATTATTAAAATGTGTATTTTTTTAATATCATCAACATAAACATAAAAATAATTGTGAAATAAAAATAAATGACAGGTCGGCCAGCAAGTCCACCACAAAGCAAGGTGGAGTGAAATTTTCGACTCAACCACTTAAGTTAGTTTTCTCTACTCTATTTTTTGATAGATTAAATTAAGCGGACCAACTTGTGTTCTTCTCCCTAAAAATTATTATTAGAGTTGGAAATTAGGTGGATTGTAAGACAGTTTACTATAGATCTATGATATATTTTTTCAAATTTAACAAAGAACAAATTCTTTTAAAACTCCATTTAAACTAAAATATGAAACTACATATTATAGAAGAAAGTTTCTTAGGACAATCAAATTGACCTACTTAAATTAATATAAATAATATTTTTATTATCATAGTTAGTATTATATTTTAAATCTTATGTTGATTATAAATTTACAAACCTTTAATAATTTAATTATATGATTTTTAACATATTCAAATATATTAATAATAAAATAAAATAAAATAAAATGTGATACACATCCAAATACACTCATTTTAACAGATACTATTTACTTCTTATTTTTGTTTTTTGCAGATATATAAAAGAGCGACAGAACAGGTCTTAATTTGCAACAATTGGCAAAGGCATATTTAGCGGAATAAATTAGTAGCTGCGTGTTTCACATGTTACTTTTTCTTACTTTTTTTGTTAATCAAGCAATCTCTCTCCTTCTCCATTTTCATCTTCTTCATCTATTTCTATCTCTTCCCTATAACAATAAGACACATATACCACTTAATTAATTTATTACAACTCCGAAAAAAACAAACACTAATTCATGGATAACAAAAACAACAAACCTCTTCATGTTGTCATGTTTCCATGGTTAGCCATGGGTCACATGTACCCATGTTTCGAGGTTTCCAAGATCCTTGCTCAAAATAGTATCTTTGTCACACTCCTATCAACCCCTTCAATCATAAACCGTCTCCCTAAACTCCCACAAACCTTATCTCAATTTATTCATCTAATCAAACTTCCCTTGTCACCTCACATAGACACAAACCATCTTCCACAAAATGCAGATTCCACTACTGACATCCCTTCCAACAAACTCTATTACCTTAAACAAGCCTATGATTCTCTTCAACAATCTGTATCTGATGTACTCAAAAATTCAAATCCTGATTGGGTTTTCTATGATTTTGCAGCATGTTGGTTACCACAGATAGCTAGAAGCATGAATATATCATGTGCTTATTTTAGTCCTTGTCCTGCATGGAGTATATGCTTCTTTGATACACCAAAACAACAACTTGGTGATGTTGAATCCATTAGAAAAAATGATGAAGATTACTATGGTCCACCAAAGTGGATTCCTTTTCCTACCAAGATTGGGTTAAGACCTTATGAGGTGAAAAAATTGCTTGAAGATGTTAAAGTTAATGAGACAGGAGCTTCACCTGTTTTTGATCTCAACAAAGCGAATTCAGGTTGTGACATGTTTGTTATTAGAAGCTCAAGAGATCTTGAACCTGAGTGGTTAGATTTTCTTGGTGAGTTTTACAATAAGCCTGTTATTCCTGTTGGATTGCTTCCACCATCAATGCAAATAAGTGATTTTGATGAAGTTGACAAAAGTCCTGATTGGATTCAAATCAAAGAATGGTTGGATACACAAAAAGGGTCATCTGTTGTGTACATTGCATTTGGTGCTGAGGTGAAACTAAGCCAAGAAAACATCAATGAATTGGCTCTTGGAATTGAGCTTTCTGGGTTGCCATTTTTTTGGGTTCTGAGGGATGTTAAGAATGGATCAATTGAGTTGCCAAATGGATTTGAACATAGGACAAAAGATCATGGGCTAGTTTGGAAAAATTGGGCACCACAACCTAAGATCTTAGCTCATGGTTCAGTTGGTGGTTGTTTGACTCATTGTGGTTCTGGTTCAATGATAGAAAGTCTCTATTTTGGACATGTTCTTGTTATGTTGCCTTTTTTGTTAGACCAAGCTTTATATTCAAGAGTGATGCAAGAGAAGAAAGTGGGAATTGAGATAGTGAGGAATGAGCAAGATGGGTCATTTACAAGGAACTCAGTTGCTAAGGCATTGAGATTTGCTATGGTGGATGAAGAGGGAAGTGCTTATAGGAAGAATGCTAATGAGATGGGGAAGAAATATAGTAACAAGGACCTCCATAGTCAATATATTGAAAACTTCATTTCTTCACTTTACAAGCATAGGCATGTATAGAAAATTATTAAGTAAACATTCATTTGATTTGAGATAGTAGTAAAGGTCTTATTCCTTTTCTTCTCCGATATCACATCTATTTTTGATTGTTTGAAATAAACATCTTTGATTCAATTTATGGATTTGTATGTATTTTCGAGTGCAAATTTATTGGATTTTTTTAGTATGTTCGAGGAAAAAGCCAAGAATCAACTAATCTTTTTTGATTGGTTGAAGATTGTTCCGGTCAGGATTCATTTAGGTATTTCTAATCCATTCGATTTTAATTGAAATTCATTAACCACATAGAATTGACTAATCTTGAATCTATTGTTGAAGATATGACCATAAGACAATTATTAGAGCTAGAGATATAATATAAGAAAAAGAATAATTTGGCAAAACAAAACAAGTAGAGCATTCAAACAATGATCCAAGCTAGATACAACATGAATAATGAGAAAGATAATGTTGAATCCAACGTTTACAAGATTTGGAAATAGTAATACATCAAACCATCTTCAGAAGATTTGCTTTACAACAATATATCTAGAATGAATGAACCAGCAATGTCTCTTTTAGCCTAAACTCTTGAATAGCAGCACTTCACTTACCAGTTTATCCAAATTCAAAGATGATGAACCATTAATGTTGGTTGCTTCTTCAGCCATTTTCTTCCACTCAATTGCTTTATTCTTCATCTCCTTACCCTTTTCACCATCCATTAACTCTACCACAAGCTTCTCCACCTCATCTCTTGTTACATTCTCACTATCCATTTTCATGCCAAAATTCCATTCACTACAAATATACTTGCAGTTCAGAATTTGGTCATTGAAAATTGGACAACCTATCATAGGCACACCATTGATTATACTTTCAATTGTTGAATTCCAACCACAATGACTCAAAAACCCTGCCACTGCTTTGTGCTTTAGAACTTTCTCTTGAGGACACCAACTAACCATTAGTCCTCTATCTTTAACTTCTTCAACAATTTCTTGTGGCTCAAATAAGGTTTCCCCCTCAACTAAATCAGGCCTAATCACCCACAAGAATTTTTTCTTGCTATTTGCTAGTCCCCAAGCTAGTTCAACTAGCTGATTATATCTCATTACTATAACACTACCAAAATTCACATAAAGAACAGAATTTGGTTCCTGTGAATCAAGCCATTTTAGACACTCAAAGTCTTCTTTCCACAAATTACATTGAAAAGATTCAAATCTATTATCTGAAATTTGATCAAGGAAAAACTCAAGTGGACCTATTGAGTAGAGTTTAGGAAACATTGTGGAGAGTGCATTCAACACATCAGACTCCAAGGCATCAAAAGTTGGCAGAATAATAGCAGAAGCTTTTGAAGCTACTTCAATTTGTTCTACCACAAAATTCAAAAGTAAATCATTTGGATCTATTGTATGATATATCCCAGGAAGGTCTCTTAAAGTAATATTCTTCATGCCAGGGATCCAGTCTATGATAGTGTCTAATTGTCCATTTGTCAGATAACTTGCATCTGAAAATTAAGATCATAAATTCATAACAACAACAGTAATATTAAGAGTAAATAGTCGTTCTGGTCTCTAAACATGTGAGACAATGTCACTATAGTCCCATAAAGAATCGAAATTACAAATCAACCTTGAGTGTGTCTTCCCATTAGTAATTTTGTAGACTAAAATGACTAACAAAAAACACATTCGAATACCAAACTAACTAATCAAAGACGAACTTGGATCCCTTTCGGCAGCAGCTGCTAGGTGCAACAACTAACTATAGGGACCGTTAGATCTAGAAATTCTCTCTCTAGTTTCTAGATCTAACGCTCTCCACAACCATTGCATCATGCAACTACGGTAAGGAATCCACACTCGACAAAAGACACATTCAAGCACTAAACTGACTAACAAAATACACATTTGAGGATGGTTTTGTAATTTTAATACATTCAAGGATTATAGTGACATCACCTCACATATTCAAAGACTACAATGGTCATTTACTCTAATAATAATAATAAAATAAGTATATTAGCATTTGCATGAATCAAATTAGAGTAATAAACATTATATAGGTGTGAAGTATCTACCTTTAAGTGGTGTTAGGCCTCTATCCATGAGATTCTTGCATTCTTTGAAGCTCATGAAACCACAAGCACTGTGAGTCCAAAAGAGAACATTAGGCAAACCAAATTGCTGAGAAGCTTTAACTGTGAAAGACATGATACCATCTGAGATGATGCAACTAACTGGAGGAGCACAATTAGAATCATTGAGTTTTGAGATGAGGTTACAAAATGGTGCCAAAGAGTTTTTTCTTGTAGAATCACAAAGAGAAGGAATGCTTTGAGTTGCATCCATGTTTGTATGAGGAAGACCATCTGGAATGGTCTCAAATTGGAAATCTTGAAAACCATTGAGAGCATTAGGACCTATGGATTTGAACAAACGTTTGTGATTGAATTCAGTGTTAACAAATGTTATGTAGAAGCCTTTGGTGTGAAGAATCTTAGCTAGTTTGAGAAATGGATTTATGTGACCTTGTGTTGGAAATGGAATCAAAAGAGCATGTGGCTTCTTTTTGGTTCCATCAGCTAGTAAATCCATCTTAGATTATAATAAGTTTGATGTGAATGTGATCGAGATTTATTGCAATTTTATTTGAAGCAAGACAGGTAATAAAATGAAAGTATAGTATAACATAGTAAAGAGATATATTTACATTAAGGACCACTTTCCACCACCATCTGAAATAAAATAATTTTACTTATATAAAATATAAATTGAAGTCGCTCAAATTAAATAAAATTATACTGTACTTAATAGACTATCAATGTCGTTTTCAAGGTAAACAATTTAGTTATTTAGAAGAAAAATATAGTTTATTTTATTTTTGAGTATTGTATTAATAATTTTTACTGTTGGCAAAGTCATCTCTTTAGGTACTCAAGAAACTAGAAGTGTGAAAGCAAAAGGAATAAATTTATCAATCAAATAATTTTTTTTAACTTTCATATTTCTACTAGTTTTTAACAAATATATTTATTTGAGATAACTAAATATATATTATTAAGTATAAAAATATACCAACTTATTCAAGGCTACCATCAAGATTCAACTACTCTTCACCCCTATTAACTACTCTTGGTTTTTGTTAGATTTGGTTAAAATTGAACATTTGAAAAAATTTCACATTGTTTCAAATTGTAAAGGAAGAAAAAGTTAATTCAAAGTTATATATACGACTATTATTTTTCATTACAATTCGTAAAAGTCAAAAACATTTTAAGATTGTATTTGATTAATTTATTTGCTCTTCTATCTTTGTGTTAAAGTGTTGTGATATGTAATTTAAATATTTATTTTGGAGAGTGTTGGTGTACTAAAGATCATGGAAAGTTTGAGAGAAGTCTATGTGTTGTAACAATTTTCACATAGTGTTGTTTCTAGTTGTCATGAGACAATGACCATGGTTTTTCCTTCGGGTGTGGAGTTTCCACGTTATTTTTCTTGTGTGGTGATTGTTATTTAAATTTCTTAGTTTATTTTTTTTATTATTTGGCATCAAAGCTTTTGGTTTGGTCCAGTGAAATAGAGTTCTTAATATGTTATGTGGTTGCAACTTTGTATGATCTTTCATATCAGAAAAGAAGAATTATATTGTAGAAATATTGTTTTGACAAGGTTCTGATGTCATTTGTGGTTCACCTATATTTCCTAGGTATCTACATGGTGCACAAACTCAGTATGTATATTAAGTTCCGTTGTGAAGTTTGTCTTAGAGAAATTTGATGGAAGAAATAATTATGATTTGAGTAAAATTCAGTCAAATATGTCTTTTTACAATCATGATTACTCAAGGTGTTGATTAACAAATGGACATTGGTTGACATTGATGCAAGATGTGTTGTGAGATTATGTCAATTGCTAAAGAAATTCTTGTTAACGTCAACATAGAAGTTGCACCATAAATTTTCAATTGTGTTTTTAGCATGGAGAAATTTTTTTTTTTTGAGTGGTTTACCTTCAAGTGGAAGTTTTTGAAGTGGTTTAACTTCAAGTTCAATATATTTTTTTATGGCAGACTATGATAATTCTTTTGAACTATGATTGTCGGTGTAGACAATGAGAGTTAAAGATACATCAATTTCAATCAAGGTAAAGACTCTTACGTTTGGTTGAAATTGTAGATTTGAAAAAAGTCTCACATTGATTGGAATTGTAAAAGATGAGGAAGCTAATACTATATATATGACTCTTGTTTTTCAATTCACACCCATAAAAAACATTTTAATCTTGTATTTAAATTTTTTCTTTTCTCTTTTACTCTTGCATCAGAGTATTGTGAAATATAACTTAAATATCTGTTTTAGATAATTGGAATTATCATATTATTTTCTTGTGTGATGATTACTATTTAAATTTATTTATTTATTTATTTTTCCTAACAATTTGAATATGTTGCCACATGTTTCACTCTATATCTCTTCCTTTAATTTCCTTTGTTGAGAAGTTCTAGAAATAGTATTTTTAACACACACAATGCATCATTTCAACTCTAGTTAAAATGAATTCGTCCGCCAACATGTAATTACTTAATTTCCAGTCTTTGTGAGTTTATTGTTGGAGTTGTGCCAAACTATCATCACGGTGCTCTTAGAAAGGAACGATGCTTTCACATAACTGCTATCTTTTATTAATTTATTAATAATAATAAATTTATTTATTTTTATTAATTTATAGCCGTTAACTTCTTTTTAATTTATTAATAATAATAATTTTATAACTGTTAGCTTTTTTTTTGTTAATATATAACCGTTAGCCTTATTTTTTTTTATTTAATTAATGATTGTTAGCTTATTAATAGAAACAATTTGTTACTCATACTTTTTCTTTCACAATTTTTGTTACAAATTTTATTATTTACTTTATTATTTTTAATTATTTATGTCATGTATTTATCATTTAATTTTTTATTATTGTTATAAAAATTTAAGTTCAATTTTATTTTAATTTTAAATTTTATTTTGATTTTAAATTAATTTTTTGATTTTAAATTAATTTTTTTATTTTAATTTTAAATTAAAATAATGTATAATAATATTAATTGAAATATTTAAATTAATATTTTAAATTATAATAAAATTAAATATAAAAGAATGAATTGAATATTGGGATATAATATGACTTTTTAAAAGTTAAACTGTAAAAAATAAATGAATTGATTTAGAGTGATCTGGTATAGTAGAATCTATTTAAATGAATCATGTCGTTAAAGTAAAAAAAAATTATTTTAAAATGATGTAACACAGTAGACCTCATCTAATAAATTCATCTTGAGATCACCATTGAAGATGCTCTCATATTAACTCGGTCTCATTATAGAAAATCAATGTGGCCCATGCCACGATAGTGTTATGCCTTTTATGGCTCTATGAGCGGTCTTCACTATTTATGTTTCATTCAATTTTGTAATATCATATTTTCGTTACATTGTTCTTTATTTATTTTAAATACTTCATTTTATTGAGATTAGTTTTAAAATACAAAGATAAACTAATCATTTTATAATAACGATCTTATATAATCAGACATATAGTATACTTGTGCAAACGCACATCTATTTTGCTAGTTATATAAATACACTCAGTATATGATGTTTTAATATGTATTCCTATAAAATATAAAATATTTTACCTATATATCTTTGGTCCCCAGTTTAATTATATTGAAAAAAAATTTATATCTTATATAAAATAAAGATAAGATAAATTTATTATAAGATACATCTTTATCTACAAGTCAATTTTATAAATGAATTAATTTATATAAAAATTTAATGGGTATACAAAAATTGTTAATCTTTAATCTTTAAAATCACTACATATATAAAAAAAAATATGCAGGAACTAAACCTATTAAGATTATATTTTACCATTAATAAATAATTACTACAATTAGTTATTTTAAAAGAAACAGATATTTTAGGAAAACTAAAAACATATTTAAAAATATAGTTAGAGTCGAGAAAACATTTATCTCATGGTTATGGTTTCAGTTTTTCTATTTGGATGAAAAAGAGGGCCAAAATTCAAGAAAGCAAAGAGTAGAATCTCCAACAAAATCCGCAAAAAAAGAAAGATATAAAACTTTAATAAATCATGAAAGGAGAATCTCCATCACAAATTCATGTATGTGTGACACACCTTCTCTTCCCGGTCCATGAGCAATGTCAAGCAATATTTTGCACCGAAGTCCAACAAGTCCTTATCCCTCCGTTAGAGGAAATAAGAGTGTGGACCACCACACTTGACTCCACTAGAAAGTGTATATTACAACTCTAAATTATTTTATATTTCATGTATATTATATTTGTTTATTATATACAAACAACCTTTAAATTTAAACAAAAATATCTAAACAACATCAAATGAAAACACAATTTTAGTGCAAAAAAAAAAATGGACATATTAATATAAATATTGAAAGTTAGTATGATATATAATAATACAAAAATATTTTACATACATTTATTTTTTCTTTTTACGCTTATGACATGATTAATCTCGTGTATAAATATGATTAATTAAGTTGATAAGATGGTTAATTGAGATCATACAGTAAATTTACTAAATTGTGGTTAATCATATGGTATTTGTTAACTAAAAACGATATTCATTCACTCAAATTGATAAAACTACATTGATTGAGAATGATACAATTCAAAATCCTTAAAACAAAAAAGAGTAAATATGCGACCAAACTAAAGTATTCATGTTAATAGCATAAAACGGTAAAACGTTTATAAATGTGACAAAACTTATAAATATGATAAAATTTAAGTGTCTGAAATATCTATATTTTTAGATATGTAATGTTGATGATGTTAAAGTCATTAATTGCATCTGTATTCGATCGAAGTTGATTTGTCAATTTAAATCAAATGAATACCACAATTTGATAAGAAATTAAAAGTTGCACTCAGACGACGAACAAAGTAACGTCGCACTTGGACGACAAAATCACAAAAAATAAAGCAAGAAAAAGACTATATATATATATATATTTGTGAAAACCACTTATTTATCTAAATGTAGAATAAAAAAAAAGTGAAAAGATGATTTTAAACTAAAAATAACCTTAAACCATCTCTCTAATGAAAGAAGAAAAAAAAAAGATTAAAGACAATAAATAATTTGTGATGCGTTAGATTATTTTTTCATCATATAATAAATTAACTATATTTTTATTATGATTTAAATTAACTACTAATTGAATAAAGTTAATGTTATTTTTATAAGTGATTAGGTAGATGTGGTACAAATGTAAAAAGTGGGTGTGCTCATAACCATAACAATAAAGTGTGGAAATGGGATGTATGTGCAGTTCCCCCTCTCCTCATTGATTGATTATTAGAAAGCTACTACTATATTTAGTTTAGGTAGAGCGCATATGGGTTGGGAGCTAACCAAATTAAAAAGTTCTTAGTTGTATTTAAGTCCAATCTAGAAAAAGGTACAATAAAATAAAAGTTGGTGATAATGAAGCATATGTAGTTGTAGATATATACTCCAAGAGTGGGTGACCCCATTTCAAATATTGCTCTAAGACCAAACCCATATTAACACATCAAAAGTGGATAACAACATAGGTAGGTTGGAATTGGATGATACCACCATCAAGTGTGATGAGCAAGTAAGTATCTAGTCATCACGTTCCGTTATGAGCCGGCTTGTTACTTGTTTGGTGTACACACACACACACTATAGTGCTGATTGATCTACCAATAATTAATATAATATTATGCATATTTGATGAGATGTAATGTTTTATATATTTGATTCATCTTAATCATGCTTCACGTTTGACACTTAGACTCTGCCTCATGTCATTTTTAATATATTGCTATACTTTGTTTGCACTATAAATACCTTATTTTAAAACACAATGAATTCATCTTCTTACTCACCTTTATCTGTTTGTTAATTTTTTCAAGTAATGGATAATAACAGTATTAACAATGTGAACCTTCCACCCGGGTTTCGTTTTTATCCAACAGATGAAGAGCTTGTACTTCATTTCCTTCACAGAAAAAAAACACCACTCTTACCTTTTCACCCTGATGTCATTCCTGATCTTCACCTTTACTCATATGATCCATGGCAACTTCATGGTAGAGCTTTGGCTGAGGGAAACAAATGGTATTACTATAGCAGAAGGAGTACACAAAATGCTAGAGTTACTCACAATGGTTATTGGAAGCCAACAGGAATTGAAGAGCCAGTGATTTGTAGCACCAAAAACAAGAGAATTGGCATCAAGAAACATTTTGTCTTCCATATGGGAGAATCAGATTCTGTTGGTATCAAAACCAATTGGATCATGCATGAATTTCGTCTATCACATAGTTCTACTAATTCCTCTTCCTCCTCATCATCCAAAATTAAATCAAAACCAATAAAAGTATGTTTAATTGTATATGATGAAGTGGAAATTAAACTATTGTACTATAACATTTAATTAATTTGATTGCTTTTTTGTTTGATTCAATTTCAGGATTATAGTAAATGGGTGATATGTCGTGTATATGAGAACAAAGGAGATGACAACGACGACGACGATGGAACGGATCAGCTCTCTTGTTTGGATGAAGTTTTCTTGTCATCATTGGATGATTTTGATGAAATAAGCTTACCAAATTATAATTAGTTAGCTGATGTGAGATGCAAGTGATAATTAATGAAGCTAATTGTTGCTTGTTTATTTACAGTTTGTTTGTTGTTAGTTGATTGAATGAAATCCAATAGTTAGCTCTTAGTAGTGTAGCTTGCCATTGCAATAAGTGAAATGGATATGTAACTAAATTTCAAATGGAGCTAGCTAGCCCTTCAAGTGGGGGCAGGCACTAGTTATGTTAAATTCATAAAGTGTATAATGTTATGCTTTCAAAGATCCCATTCACTATTACTTACAGCCACTGCAAATTTGTCTGCTCTTTATTCTGTATAAAAAGGACACCTCACACCCATGGCATATGCATTTAGTATATACTCGTTCAATTGTGGTTTATAGAAAGTGCATAATGGGATTGTGGAGCCCATTGAGGACTATAAGTAAGGTAAAGGAAGCTTGCAAATGAGCATTCAACAATAAACATAAGCTTTATAGCTTTTTGCCTACTTTTCATTGATGCTATTTGGTAGCTGTTGTTGTCCTGTGTCACAATGCTAAGGGACAATCTCTGTTTTTTTCTTTGCACATGTATAAAAGTGCATGCTTAGGGAAGCATGAAGTCATTGTGATGCAATCACTATACTTCATTCAATAATAAAATATAAATAAAAATAATAATTGAAAAATTAATACATATAAATTAAATTTTTATCTTATACATCAAATATTACTTTTACTATATTATTTTTTACAGAGGGAGTAAGTGGTTGTCACACACCATAATCCATGATACTGCTTAATTACTTGTGAATTATTAGTGCCCTTTCCTTTTTGTATATATAAGATAATGATCAACGGCATTCTAATTAAATGACAAAATTAGGTGTACAATTGGGTTGAGAACAGATCATAAAGTCCAAGAATGGGTTTGGTTTATTGGTTTACCTTCGTTATCTATATCTCATTTATGTCAAATATACAAAACAATCAATTATGAACTTAACAACAATGAGAAACATTTGAATGAATTAAAAATTAATTTGAATATTAAGTCAGTGAGACTAAAGGCACAATAGCCAAGGAGGCAACAAATATTTGATTTGATTTGATTTCATAGTGAAATTAGTACGTATTACTAGTGAATACTACAGTATTACAAATATCTTTGGCAATTTGCAAATAGTATATTTTATTATTAGTTGGATGGTATTTAATTATCTAAAGTAGTAATACTAAATTCAATTTAATGAAGTTAATCAAAGAATCAATCCTAGTCAACATTGCAATGTGCAACAACACCAATAACTGAAAGCAAAGAGTGTGAAATTGTGATCATCATCTTCAGAATCAGAACGGAAAGGATGGGTCACGAACACTCCAAATTCTCATCAGAATCAAAACGGAAAGGGTCTCGTCTTGCTCGCTTCAAACACCGTCTTCACTTTCACCGCAATAGTAGTAAATCCTCTTCTTCCTCCACTCACAAACTACTCTCCGCCGATACCTTCACTGGAATCGCTCTCTTCACCCTCCTCCGCGTGCGTAATTCATCTCTCTCTTACTCTGCTTTTTTGCTTTCTCATTATTTAATTACTAATTAGTTTTCATATTTTTTGGTGGTGTTTTGTAGGCGGAGATGCAGTTCAAGGACAAATGGATTGCTTGCATTTCACTCGGAGAACAAACTTTCCGTACAAAGTCCTCTCAACAGTTAATATCCCTCAATCATCGTCATCATTTTGCTTCATTCATATGTTTCCTTAATTCGTGTATTGATTTTTTTTTTTTTTTTTTTTTTTTT